>OZ023263.1:178452206-178669706 GCA_964006375.1 Tillus elongatus | reverse complement strand
AGGTCATTATGCCTAGGCGGCGTTTACGGAACAATTACAACCATTTAACCATATATATATATATATATATATATATATATATATATATATATATATATATATATATATATATATATATATATATATATATACACACACAGGATGTTTCATAAGTAGGTTGTTCATATAAATATGTGTCCTAAGTTGCGTAATTTACAAGATACAGGGTGTAAGGCTAGATGCATTCTCGCCACAATTAGAACCGTAGACTGGTTTCGCTCTAATTAGAGCTCGTCAGTATGGTATACTAATTGTAGCGATTGTATTGCTTGATAGTTTTAAAAGCGGTTGATCTGTTAATAACGTGTTGATGATTGAATTCATTAAATATGCGTATAACTTCTTCATACGTTCTTTCCATGTTGACAAAGCCTTGTAAAATTAGGATTTGTATGCGTTCTGTATCACTAAGATATTCTATTTTATAAAGTGACATTAACTAACTTTGACAGTTCACTAATATTTATTTACAAAGCATAGCCAGCTTTGTGACAATAAGTACTTATTATGTAATTGTCGATATCTGCGTAACCAAAGAATTTGGGCATAGGGTACCTTATAACAAAGTTAATCTAGAGTTCGAAAGAATTCATAAAATCATATAATATACAGGATGTTCCATTTAAAAGATCAACCTATGCAACCACTACGCTTTTCAGGACCACCCTGTATGTTTTGTTGTAACTAAATAGGCACCTATGGCAATCTCGCAACACCTGTTAAAATCTTGTTTTTCTCGTTTTCCGTTTGTGAAATATTCAGATGTTTCCATACTTTAAACTAACCTATATATATATATATATATATATATATATATATATATATATATATATATATATATATATATATATATATATATATATATATATGTGTGTGTGTGTGTGTGTGTGTATCCAACCGATAACTCAAAAAGTTATTATCCGATTTGGATGAAATTTGGCAAGAATCTTTGTTTTACTAATAGCTTGGATGTGTTCGTTAACCAGCCCTAGAGGACCAGTTTTCCTTAAAAAAATTAATTTTTACGAACAAAAAATTTGTATCTCAAAAAATAACAAATTCATTTTGACTAAATTTAGATGGTATATTGCCCTCATAAATACCTTACTACTTACCAAAATTTAACCCTCTAGGTTTATATAAAATTGAGTTATACAAATTTGAAGCATTTAATGCTACCATAACGCACTTGCTGCGTCAAGAGATTTTTATTTGACAATGCCAGCCATACAATTCTCAGTAAATATCCCATTGTTTCAGATCGATATATTGTCAATATGTTGTTCTTCTAGCAGAGGTTATAATAATCCAGTAGGTGTACGTATTTTGATATGATTTATAATTATTATTGAAAATGTACAGTAGTAGTCCACCAACGAACGGTTTGGTTTTTTTACATTTTATATTAAAAATTGTATAATATTTGTTGAACATAAATTCAAATTATAGGAAGGACCCGACATTTTCTCATTAAATTCAAGTACCTAGTGGTCAAATATCAAATTCTATTGTAGTCGAGCCATCGACATCAAATTTGCTACGCAGGTTGCTGTTCATTAGTGAATAGCCTGGATTGTTTGTGAGTAAAATGGCGTTAGAAGAAAGGAAAGAATATGGGGTTGATTTGGGAAAATTGACACTTTGCCATAAAAATCGAGTATAATATGTCGTTTCAGATATTTATGTATACAGAAATGCAAATATTACTAAACATCTGACATTTTCTTATAAAATTCACGGCTGAGTTGCCAATGAATCACACTCGGTAGCATAAACTTTTAATTTTAAATGCCTCCACAGAAAAAAAGTCTAAAGCGGACAGGTCTGGAAATCGGGCTGGCAATTCTACAGCACCTCTTAGACCTATTCATTGACCGGGTAAGTGTCTATCCAAGAACTCCCTGACACTAACGGCATAATGCGGTGGAGCACGATCTGGTTGAAAAAATAAATGCTTTTCGGAGTATCCCTCATCGTTCTCAACAATGTCAATTAGCAGGGTAAACCAAGTCTTGCAATATTTCCAAGTACCGTTCTCCTGTCAAAGTCTCGGATATGAAGATTGGTGCAGCGATGTGATCACTAAAAATACCCGCCCAAACATTTATTTTTTGTGGAGTTTGAGTGTGGACATCATGGAAAACACAAGGGTTTTTATCTGACCAGAACCGGCAACTTTGACGCTTTACAGTGTCATTCAGAAACAAAGAACTTTCGTCGGAACAAGTGTTAAAGGCAAATTGTTGTTTCCTTTGTGTTTTCATGATTGTTTTTACAAAATGCCCACAATTTCAACTGTTTCAGCAATTAAATACATCATAATGAATAATTATAAAAATCCACTCAGCAATGCGAAGCAATAATCACAACTGAATTTTTCTTCGATCGAGTCTTTTGAATTCACATGTAGCCACAAAAGTTGCTATCAAGAATGCGTTATCACAAGACATATTTTGCTGAGGTTTTTGAAGAACCTTAATCCAAATGACTTTTTGTTACCTACGCAAACTTTAACAACATTTTTATCTAATACTGGACGCTGGTGATGCCCAACGCAACCATTAAGGATTTCTCGCGAAATGCATTAGTTATATTTCAAAAATACATATCTTCTAAACGAATGGGCCTAATATGAAAAATAAAAAAGCACTGTATAGGGCATCAAAAGAGCTTTCCAACGAGCTATCACATTACCCCTATTCCTATTGAAAAAAATTGGAGGGATAACACCCCCGCTTAGGAGAGTAAAGTTTGTGCTATACTTTTTGCGTCAAAAGTTGTCCCCCTCACAAGCAAACCTGACTTGTTTCAGGATTTTTTCGACACATGCTTTGTCTGTGGCTAGTTGGTACCATCCCTGAAGCCAATAATCAAAACACGCACACTATTAATATCTCCCAAGTTCTAAATGAGCGCCTGGGTGGTTCAGTGGTAAGAACGTGTGCCTCTCAACCGAAGGATACCGGGCTCGATCCCAGCGTTCCCCTTTAACTTTTTTAGTATACACTGTACAATTAACATCAGCGAGGTTTTGGCATTGTATTTAAGCGAGTTTAATGTCTGCACGTTCCACCCTTCGGAGGGGGCGTAAATCCGTCGATCCCGTGTCCATGCGATGTTGGGCACGTTAAAGATCCCTAACCCTCTTACTGTTGGGTAGGGGTTCGGCAAAATGTCCAGGATAGTGGCTTCGGTGATTGGCCATAGTCGCGAAAATAGACAGACGTTAAAGAAAAAAGAAAATTCTAAATGTTCACCTTTCTTATTAATCACGATTTATAACAGTTACACTAGCGCAACAAAATATACTAAGCTCGTTATTTATTAGATTAAAGATTGAGAACGTCGCTTTAATTGTTTTGTAACCTGCAATTCATTCATTGTTAGTTTTAATTTGACAGCGATCTTTTTTATCTAATATCAGAATTGCTTAACTGAATAGACCGCTTATAAAAAGTAATTGAATATTGCAATATAAGATGAAAAATAGCTGTATATCAGTTTAATAATGACCCATTTTATTGTCATTGTTTAAAAATGATTTATATACGTATATGGATACTGCATAGATTTCATCATCTTTAATAATTTTTAAATATATGGTTTATCATATGATTACTATCACAGCATTGCTCTAAATCATTTTATATTATAGTATCAACTATAAATTCTTAAATAGTAACTGATCTTGAATGTTTATATTGCAAAACTTACAATAATATTGTAATTGCTAGTAAATGTTGGTGAATGTGTTTTTCTAATAATTATTATGATTATAACATTATCAGTTTATTGCGTAGCATTAAATTAAATAAATTCCTGCAAATTGCTTAATTGTTTTAAAGCATTAAAATTAATTGATTTTAGATTATAGACCTGAGAAATACTCGCAAAATCGCTTACTCAAACGTAACAAATAATACAAACACCATTCAAACAATTACAAGTTTGTCTGAGTCTTAAAGACTAAGGAAAGCTCATTCATTAAATTAAATAATAGAAGAACTTGAATTTATTCTGGTTGAAAATTGATTTAAATATCACAGTTTCACGTCATTCTATTCAATCATCCATCCTGCTATTGACCACGGTTACGTCACAATAGATCTCAAAGGTCGCGAGACAACAGCTGATGGGACAGTTCCCCTTAATCCTAACGTTAATATTAATTAACAAAAAGTCTGGACGCAGCAAGTGTTTTTATAAAACTTTTTCAAATCAAGAAAAATATCAAAAAATTTTGTTTCAGAAATACAAATTTCTTTTGATTGAGTTGGCTAAAGAACTCTTCCAAGTGATTAACGATAGAAAGATTATACATTTGGCAAGTACCTTCCTTGAGTGTAAATTGAAACCTGTGATGAGCCCTAATAAGTACAAATTGGAGAACCCTATTCATCACAATACAGTTTTTTTAGTTTATTCATCCTTCTGTTGACGCTAACTTTATTAGCGAAACGATCATCGGGTCTAAAAACTGTATTTGGCGAATTGGGTTCTTAAATTTGTACTTATGAGTACCTAGTCGATACCTAACCCGATTGAAACAGCTTTTCTGAAAAAATTTAACTTTTTATTCCGGATGTTTTTTAAATCTTTGATAATAATAAGCTTATTTAGTAAAATTCAGAATACACGTTGCCTTTATAAAGGCTAGTGCATAGAAAATTAACCAAACAGAGAGAATTTGTACCTTGAAATAAATTTAGCTAATCCAATTAGGCTTGTTTTTTTTTTAAATTTTTATTTCAACTTGCGAACTTTCAGCGAATTTTTTTTAAATTATATATATATATATATATATATATATATATATATATATATATATATATATATATATATATATATATATATATATATATATATAGGTCTGTCTGTGTGTGCGTGTATGTGTATGTCCACACGATAACTCAAAAAGTTATTAACTCATTTATAAAACTCGGCAGGAATCTTTCTTTAATTAATGGCTTGGACAAGTTCATAGCCAGCCCTATTGGGCCAGTTTTTCTGAAAAAAAAATCCGAAAAAAAATGTATCTCTAAAAGTAACATAGTGGTTTTGTTGAAATTTGTTTGGTATGTTGCCCTCCTAAATACATTACTACGTACCAAAACTCAATATTCAAGGTTTATAGCAAATTGAGTTATGCAAATTTGAAACATTTAATGAAAATTCGCTACCATATCGTTCTGAATTTTTTAATATTATACAGTGAGTCTCAGATTTGGGGTATGACGTCATAAATAACTTTCTTAAATGGCAACGCTAGTTTTTTGTTGACTATTTTTATTTCAAGTTATACAAAATCAGCAAATGATAAAACAAAGATTTAAAAGCCTGGACGCAGCAAGTGCGTTATAGTGGGCAATCTTCGTAGAATGATATATGGTTTTTTTTAGAAAGTTCTTCATGTAAACATAAACATTGAAACTAACCTAGGATATGGGGTCTATGGGTCTTATTTCACGCTCATCTCAAGAAAATTTTCAAAAGTATTTTTATAAAGTTTGGTACGTATGTTTCACCGATAAATACCTTATTACATTCTAAAATTTAACTTTCTAGGTTTATTGAAAATTGAGTTATCCAATGTATTTAAAGCATTTAATGAAAATTCGCTACCATAACGCACTTGCTGCGTCCCGAACTTTTTAGCATTGACTCATTGAATCTTACAACACGGATTCCCCTTCTTTCTTGACGGATTGATATGAGGTGTTGTCAAAGGCAACCTCTATGTCAATGAAGTGTACTAAAAGACGTGAGAGAAGACACTAGGTGAAAACTGGAACCTGTGATGAGCACCAATAAGTACCCTTGGAGAAACCCAAATCACCACAACACATATTTCAGAGACCTTACGATCGTTTCGTTGACGAAGAATTTTCTTCCTCTGAAGATGTTGACATTGTCAACGAAACGATCGTAAGGTCTCTGCAGCTGACCGGGAGCGTGGAATAGAGGAGACCTGCTGCAGGTGGATCGGTTCCATGCTCAGGGACAGGGCGGTGTTCACCTCACTCGCGGGAGGAACTCTGCTGGCGGGGATCGCGCCGGGGTGTCCGCAGGGGAGCGTTCTGTCTCCCTTGCTCTGGTGCCTGCTGGGGAGTCGTGCCGTTTAGGAGGAGGAGGAAGTGCGACAGCCACAGAACTCTCACTCTATACGGTAGGAGCGTTCCAATGGCCAGGGAGGTAAAATATCTTGGGGTCGTATTGGACTATAAGCTAACCTGGAATGGTCACATTTGAAAAATACTGCGTAAGGCAGTCATGACCTTAGCCGTCACTAGGCGGCTATATGCAAAAACGTGGGGACTAAGACCTAGTATGGCCCACTGGCTGTACACAAGGGTGGTCAGACCATCGTTAACATATGCGGCACTGGACTGGTGGCCTAAGGTGGCACAATCCAGTGCCAAACAAAAACTAGGCAAGATCCAAAAGATGGCTTGCCTAGGCATCACAGGGGCCATGTCTTCAACCCCAACAGTCGCCATGGAGGTGTTGCTGGATCTGCCCCCTACACTTAGTTATTATGGGGGAGACCAGGCTAGGACTATACAGACTAGCCTGCAATGGTAGACTGAAGATCAACCCAGACTTCAGGGGCCACTGCAAAATTCAGGAGATCGTGAAGGAGCCCATGCTTGAAATGAGGTCAGACTTCGCGAGCCCGCGAATGTGCTGGGAAAAAAACTTTACAGTGGAAATCCCCGACCGCGAGGCATGGCGGGAGGAGACGCCGGGCATACCATGGGACGCGCTCGTCTGGTTCACGGACGGATCCGGTGGGGAGCGTGGGACGGGGGCAGGTGTTTACTCGGAAAGACCGAGGGTAAGTTATAGTATTTCCCTTGGAGCCCATGCAACGGTGTTTCAGGCCGAGATGTACTCCCTCCTGCACTGTGTGCGGGAGAACAAGAGGAGGGGCTGCACCAACAAGCGGATCCTCATATCCACAGACATCCACGCAGCCCTTAAGGCACTAAGTAGCCCACGGGTAAATTCCTGGCTGGTGAGTGAGTGCCGAGACGAGACGAGCGACCTGGCTGTGCAGAATGAGGTGACCCTCATCTGGGTGCCGGGTCACTTGGGGGTCAAAGGCAATGAAGAAGCTGACAGTCTCGCGAAGAGAGTGTCAGCAGAACCATTTATGGGACCAGAACCGGCTCTGGGCGTGTCAAAGAGCACTGCCAGGGGAGCCATTAAGTCCTGGGTCAGAAACCAACACAAGGTGTACTGGGCGGACTGTCCAGGGCTCAGACATGGGAAGTCAATAATTGACGGACCCAGTTCAAAGAGAGCTGTGGAGCTGCTAAATCTTAGCAGAGGACAGCTCAGAAACACAACAGGTCTCTTGATGGGACACATGGCCGTCAAGAAACACCTGCATAAAATGGGGCGGTTCGAAGGGGACCTCGCATGCAGACTCTGCGGCGAGGGGGAGGAACCAGCCCAGCACATCTTGTGGGAGTGTAAAGCTCTGGACCGCAAAAGACAACTGATCTACGGTCAGTCTAGACCGGAGACAGAGCAATATAAAACTTCACCCTACCAATCGCTGTGCAGACTTGTTCAAGGCACAGTGATTTTGGAATGGGTGGAGTAAGACTAATGGTATGCACAATCAACCGAAGGTTGCAGCGCTATCGGGGCGGCAAGGCCGCGGACGAGCCCTGAGGGAAAAAAAGGTCTCTGAAATATGTGTTGTGGTGATTTGGGTTTCTCCAAGGGTACTTATTACGTGAGAGAAGAAATATGCTTGCTGAAAGAGACTGAGAGAGGGAAACCAATATTTGTTGGACATATTCTGACAAATATATAATATTAAATTTGTCACAACATTTTTTGAAGGACACATACTTGGAAAAAAGGAAAAAGGTGGGCCAAGTGGAAGAGTTCTTGATCTGGCCCAATCGCTGAAGTGTGGAAGCTACAATAAAAAGAAGAGGTCTGCTTCAGATAGAGAGTCGTAGTTACGGCGACAGGGCGACATCTCATTGAGCCTACGATGATGACGATACAAATATCAGAAGATGACGAAAATTAGGCAGTGAGAAGTGACAAGTTAATTGACCGTTATAAGTAAAAACGCGTATACCTACAGATATGTACCTTTTTTGTTAGAAGTATTGCCTTAAGAACATTGTAATAATTGAATTTGATATGAAAACGATTAATATTATACGCTGTTTTCTCCACGAGTAACCATGAAGTGTTTTATTATTATAATCATAACCCATTCTACACTTTAATCTCTTTTTTTCTTAAATCAGACATGCCTGAAAGTAACTGTACTTTGTTAACTTTCCATTGACCAGTCTAAATTATATTTGTACTTTAACAATAACCATTCCAAATATTTTGATCTGCTGAACCTCAAGTTACATAAAACTTTTTGTGAATTGTGTACTTACATGGTTAAATTATGCGATATTTAACGACGAATTCGTTCTAAATTGTTATCTTGCAGAGAAACGGCTCCTGGTAGCAAACATAACCGAACCAAGTCATTCTATATTTCAATCTGGTTTTTGTTCTCTTTGCAATTTGCAACCAGTTCAACAGACCTGAACTGTTGTGTAATAATGCAGTATCCGCACTGGCTATCCAAAAAGAACAAATCTATTGATACGGTCAACTGACATAATGGCATCTTCGACAATGCACGACCTTGTTAGATTAAGATGCTTATTTGCTTCCGTTTTGAGCTTAGATATGGGAGGCTTCAGTTACTGATGCACTGATTAGTGCTGTGGCGTATTTGTGTAAAAAAAAATACAGAAAGCTAATGTGTGTGTGTTTTGTTTCTTTAACGTCGGCTTATTTCCGCGACTATGGCAGTTTCGCCTCACTATCCCCTTCCTTTCTGTAAGGAGGGTAGGGATCTTTAACGTGTCCAACGGCTTTACGCCCTCTCCGAAGGGCGGAACGTGCAGACATTCAACTTGATCAAATACAATGCCAGAACCTCGGTTGATGTTCATGTTACAGTTTGTACTGAAAAAGTTAAAGGAGTACCCTGGGATCGAACCCAGTACCCTTCGGTTCAGAGGCACACGTTCTTACCCCTGAACCATCGAGGTTCCATTTTTATTGTGATTCTTGTCATCTACACCCTAAAGCACGTCTATATACAAAATTTCATAAAAATCAAACACACGCCCCGAAACATTTATGTTTGACAGTTCGTACCTAGCGACGATAGAGTCTACTACGATAAAATGGCAATAATGTTACTAAAATACCTACTAATTGACATTATGGATGCAATAACGAACTAGTATTACATAAATATGCCCTTCAGCGACTTACAAAGCCTCGGGCCAGAGGTCCTCGGATTTGTAAAATCTCAGGGCATAAACATCTATTTGTACCCTTGGTACATAAATAACTGTTATGTATAGATTTCTATTATATTTGTCTCTCATAGGCTAATCTGTTTGCTTCCATGTACTATTAAATACAGCTCATTTGTGCACACACAAGACTTTTGACTTACAGTGCACACTATGTAATATCTTCATTTTTAAGCAATCTATTTAATCAGTTCCATTTAAGAAGAAAGGGTCTAATAAAAAATTAATAAAGTCTCGTGGAATGATAGTTGTCAACAAGCCATAGCCTGTCAAAATGAAGCCTTGCGAGACTACAAAAGAAACCCTAGCATACAAAATTTTATTAACTACAAACAAGCCCAAGCAGTCGCAAAAAAACAATATTAGAAAGTAAACGAAATTCTTGGAAAACATTCTGCAATAATTTAAATAGAAATACTCCCTTAACAGAAATATGGAATGAAAAAATATATATTTATAAACTTTATTCGACACATACAGTTGACTAACATTGGGCATACAATATATTGTGTAAAATAACACCAGTTGGGTTCAAAAACCTCTTGATTATGAGACAGATCAAGAGGAACATGAGTTGCTTAAACCTATTCATTTCGGCGAACTCGAACTATCTCTTAAATATACAGCAAATTCGGCTCCAGGTATCGATAACTTACACTATTTAATGTTGTTAAAATTGCCCCATGTAGGAAAAAGAGAACTACTTGAGATATTCAATCAAATTTTTTAAACTGAAGAAATTCCAAATACCTGGAAAATATATGTGGCCGTGTATTTCTTAAAACCTCAAAAAAAACACAAACAATAGATTCATACAGAATGATATGTCTAACGTCTTGCGTACTGAAGACATATGAAAGAATTTAAAAACCCGTTTAGAATCTTGGCTCGAAGTTAATCACAAACTTGTAAAAACACAGTTTGGTTTCAGAAAAGGTTGTTCAACAGTTGAAAACTTGACACACCTGATCACAGATATAAATTTGTCATTTAGAAATTCAAAAGCTCTGGTAGCCTTATTTGTAGATATCTCTGGAGCATATGATCATGTTAACTTTGAGATACTAAAAAAGAAAATGGAAAACCTAGGTATTCCGAAAAACCTAATCAGAAAGATTTTAAAACTATACGAAAATCGACAACTGTTTCTCAAAGTTAACGAAAAATTAATTGGCCCAAGAGTAACGAACATAGGATTGCCTCAAGGTGGAATTTTAAGCCCATTACTATATCTTATATATATATATATATATACGACATAAAAACGGTCTATCTATGTGTGCAAAAAAATCTCAGTTGTGTATATTCTCCAGAAAACGTGCAATAACTCAAGAAAATATAAAACTAGGAGCATCAAGCTATCCAGTTATGTCTAAAGTGACCTATTTGGGGATTACGTTGGACCAAAAATTATTGTGGGAGGATCAAATAGATAACACAATAAAAAAACGGAAAAGGGCATTAATATTCTTAGAATGGTAACACATACCAGCTGGGGTGCAGATACAGGAATATCTCTGATTTTCTACAAAGCCTGTATAAGATCGGTTATGGATTACGGTGACATATTTTACCATCAAGCAGCAGACGTGTCTCAACAAGTTAGAGAAAATTCAAAACAGATGTATAAGAATCTGCTTGGGGGCACTAAAAATACCCCTATAGATAATCTAAGAGCAGAAAGTGGCGAGATGCCCCTATGTCATAGAAGACTGATGCTGTCAGAGAGATTCCTCATAAAAATGTATGAAAAGAAGAGTGACGTTACTACAATACTTCATAGACTTTTTATCTACGACCTGACAAAACAATTTTGGGTGAAAAAAAATCGGTACCTCTAGTGGAATCATATAACAATATCTTGGATTTAATGCAACAGGTTCAATAATATGAAGTCAACCCAAACCTTACCTACAAAAAAGATGTGAAATTTCACACGACATATATGAGAGACCTAGCCAATTATTCACAAAATCTTAGACATCAGTTAATAAAGTCCGATTTAGAAAATGTAATGCCCAATGCGTACCATATTTACACTGATGAATCAAAAAACGGAGAATCCACAGGTTACGCAATTTATGACCCCCAAAACGAATTTAACAAAAAAGTTAGAACAAATAGAATTATGAGCATATACACGGTTGGGTTTTTAGCTATATGGGAAGCCCTTAGATATATAAAAACTATTAACCACAAAAGTTTTATTATATTACTGATAGTAGGAGTTTCATAGATAAATTAGAAAATATATATGTTTCAAAAAAAATGTGAATATTTGACCTCATTGATGAGTGAAACTTTATACGAACTTGAAATGAATGGGAAACAGATTATTTTTTGTTGGATAAAAGGACACGGTGGAATAAGAGGCAACGAAAAAGTAGATACTTTGGCAAAACAAGCCTTACTAAATGATTGCATCGCAATAGAATTCTTATGCCCAGCAAACGATATTTTAAATGAAATAAACATCAATGGGAGAATTGGGTAAAACGATACCAAAATGGCAATATTACAAAGAACTACAGGTGACTCCTCCAAAAAAACCTTGGTTTCTAGACATGAATTTAGAGAAGAACTCTGTCAAATTAATTTGCAGGCTACGATTTAACCATGCCTTATTTCCCGGGTATTTATTTAAGATGAGTATTAGAGAAAATCCTTTTTGTGAATGTGGCGAATTAGGGGAGGCCGAGCACTTATTGTTGGGTTGTGGAAAGAATAAAAGTGTTATTAATAAGTATTTAAATGTGTTATATAATATACAAGTGCTTGTGCCTCCCTTCAACTTGAAGCATATTTTACAAACAAAAAATAAAACAGTATCCCAACTTCTTGTGACAATGCTCAAAGAATTGAACATTAAGGTGTAAGAATATTTGCAGTGTTATTAATATAAGGTAGATATAGTGTGAGTACATTGTAAATAGCAACATTAGATGGAAACCTAAATATCTTTCCAAATGTGATCCTGCACTATCCGTGGTTCTCTTGTTTGTGTAAAAGTGGCCATGACAAACCCCATGGTCCAATGTGTCCCTGTTTTCCCAAATAATGAATTGAAAAAAAAGACATCAAAAAATAATTAAACAAAAAATGCTGATAAAAAAACAATACAAAAAAAAACAAAAAAAACAAAAAAAACAAAAACAACAAACAAAAAAAAACAAAAAAAAACAAAAAAAACAAAACAAAAAACCAAACAAAAACAGAAAACAGAGAAAAGAAAAGGAAGAATACGGTATAAAAGTATGTCAAAGAATGTAAGGTAACATTTTGGCAAAAACAAAAATTAAGCATAATGGAAACTGATTTCTGATTTGGATTTCCAGGTAAAAAATAATGATAATGGTGATGATAAATATAAAAATATGGTAACTTGAGCGAATGGCCGCAGCCAAACTTCTTGAATTAAAAAAAAGCAATCTATTTTTAGTTTCTATTCTATTTTATTATATTTATTTTCTAATTATATATTTTCAGAGTACTGAAATATCTGTTAATTTGTTATGAGAACAAATAAATATTATATTATTCAAAATTTCTGTGGCTAATGAAATTAAATTTCGAAGCTAGCTTACTGAGCTGAGCTGAAATATTAAATTATTTTAAAACTACAATATTGTCCGATAAACCGAATTTTATTATCCTTTGTGATCTTTGATGCAGTCTAAATTGCAGTATTTCATTAAAATTTGAAATCGTGCTGAGAACACTAGTTTCAAATTGGCAACTATTTATAATCTCTCAATTTAAAATGTTTATTAAACCCAAATTGCATAACGGACAATTTCGTGATATGCAAATAAAAGAATGTAACGTTCAATTTATATCCACACATTCAGCCATTTGGCCGTTTAATAACTATCGCCCGAAAGATCGAAAGTGAATGTAATCATTTTTATTGGGCACAATAAAAATATATAACAGGTAACGTTCTGTTCGAATGTAAGCAATTAACCTGGACTGCTTCTAGTTGGTATAATCTTATTTGAAAGTAGGTATATATACTTGTACATATTCATTTTGCATAATAGCTTTTTTATGTAAGTACCATTGATCAAATCTCGAATTATTTTGCATACTTACGTACCTCTTTTAATAAAAATCTTGTACGTAATGACTATTACAAAATTTTAATCATATTAAGTATGTCAATCACAACACTGCTTAAAACTTCTGAACAATCATGTAATTTTCTATATGTCGGGTATTTTTTAGTGTATTGGCATTTATTTAGCTAAAGCACTGTTGCCAAAAATGGGATGATGATACACCAAAAGAACGAAATATCAAGGCCTCCTAACGTATATTTTCGTAGTCCCTAAAAAGAAATTAATTGAACAACCAACACTTAATATAGCAATTTCTAAATTAATTATTTCGTTTTGTTACGTGCCACTTAAAAATACTTGCTTATTAGCGAATTATTCGTAATACTAAAAATTCCCTAAATGAGGAGATCTATGTTTATATATATATATATATATATATATATATATATATATATATATATATATATATATATATATATATATGCAGGGTGGCGCATTGAAAACGAAACAGACCGATTTGCGTCCAGAGAACTTTTTTTTAGGAAACGCTGAAACACGTCAATTCCAATATTGAGGGGGAAATGTTTTGACATAAAACTCAACTTTGTCACATTAACCCCTTAAGCGTGGTGATAACAACCCTTATATTTTAAATAGGGAACATGGGTCGAGTGTTACATCATTTGAAAGCTCTTTCTTTTCTAAATTCAGCACACTAATTTTTTTGGAAGTTTTATCAACTCGTTATTCACAGTTGGAGTTGTAAGAACGTATTTCATTCATTGTGATAATAAATGCACTAATTAGTCGAATTTTCGTTAAAAAAAACTAAAAAACAAGACCAAACGTTCAAAAATGTTTATTCGGTTAAGTAAGTGTTCAAATTGTTGACCACCAGCTTCCATACAAAAGTACAAATTTTGTTCAACGAGCTCTGACATTCTGGAGCATCTGTGGAGTTATTAGACGGCATTCTTCAACAATGCGTCGTCGTAATTTTTCCAGAGACTCCGGTTCTGTTGCGAAAATTCTACTCTTTAAATGGCCCCATAGAAAGAAGTCTAAAGAAGTTAAATCTCGTGATCTAGGGGGCCACTCAATAGCACCTCTACGCCCAATCCATTGCTCTGGAAACTCTTTGTTCAAAAACTCCCTAATACGTTGTGAAAAATGCGGAGGAGCTCCATCTTGTTGATTCACTAATTGATTTTCTTAATCGCGATCATCATTTTCAACAATGTCAATTAGTAGAGGGCAAACGAAATCTTCTAGTAACTCGAAATACGTTTCGCCACTCAAATTGCCATAAAAAAAAATTGGTACGATTAAACTGTCTCCAAAAATGCCAGTCCAGACATTCAATTTCTCTGGAGTTTGAGTGTGAGTTTAATAAAAACGTACACTCGTGTGAAAAACAGATATTGAACAGAAAGTTTCCGTTATCAGCTATTCGTGCAGTCATAACTTCACAAAACTCCAGCCACCGATCAAAATCATCTTCATTCATTGTTGTACAAGATGAATTTTATACGGGTGAAATTTACGATGCTTCAATATTCGCTGAATAATTCTTCTTTTGATGTTTGAAATAGTGGCCAATTTTCTCGTGCTCAAAGTTGGGTCTGCAGCAATTTGTTCTAAAACTTTAATCTCAGTAGTCTCATTTCTAACCGGAAACTCACGTTCAGGATCCCGTTTTTTGTTGGCTACTGAACCACTTTGTCGAAACTTTGCAACTAACTCCAGAATGTATTTTCTGTTAACATGTCTGTTCGGATGTCGTTCATTAAACTAATTTGCGGTACGGTTGGCACAGTCATCGTTTTTTTTTTTAAGTAATTATTTCAACTCTTTCTTCTACAGAATACACCATTGTGAAATTAATTTTCGGTAGTACAGTCAAGTATCAAACCGACCGATAAACTGGAACAATAAACCTCATTTCTCTCATTCCGATAAGAAATGTTGTGATAGTCAATTTTTTGCTTACAAACCAACAAAACATTGACTATCAGCACATTTCTTATCGGAATAAGTGAAATGCGTTTTTACATCTTCAACTGTGAATAATTTTTAAACGTGTTGATAAAAAAAAATTTGTATGTTGAATTCAGAAAAGAAAGAGCTTTCAAATGATGTAACACTCGACCCACGTTCCCTGTTTAGAATATAAGGGTTGTTATCACCACCCTTCTGCGGTTGATGTGACAAAGTTGAGTTTTATGTCAAAACATGTCCCCCTCAATATTAAAATTGACGTGTTTCAGTGTTTCTTTAAAAAAAATTGTCTGGACGCAAATCGGTCTGTTTCGTTTTCAATGCGCCACCCTATATATATATATATATATATATATATATATATATATATATATATATATATATATATATATATATATATATATATATATATATATATAGCGTACCGATAACTCTAAAAATAAAGGCCTCTTTTGATGAAAATTGGTAAGTAGCATCCGTTTGTAAGCGGCTTGGATAAGTTCGTTACCCAGGAAAATCGGACCAGTATTTCCGAGAAAATGATGGGTTTCCTTTTGAAATTTCTCCGAAAATAATAGGGCTATGACAACCAAATTTAGCACGTACGTTTCCACTATCTTTGCTCAACATACTTAAATTTAGATCTCTAAGTTAAAAGAAAAAAAAAGTTATAGGCATTTAGAGAAAAAAAAATTGGGTGCCACTGGTGATCAGAGGAAAGCACAAGAACAAATTATTTTGTGTAATCAACAAAACCAATTGAATATTACACACAACGGTTAGGTTTTCTTGGCGCAAAAAGGGCAAGAAATAGCAGAAAAAACATTTTAAAAATTTTATTATTTCCCTTCTTAAAACGTCAATATCACGATTTTAAACGTCAAAATTTGCAATTTTCAGACAACTAATCTGAAACAAATACTGATTATGTAGAAGAAATGTAGTAAGTGTGTTTTACAAAGCCTTAAGTTTCAGCTTCAACCATCATTGTCCTTCATTTTACTAAAATAATTTCGGAAAATCCATGTCAAATAGACCCTCTTTCTGATGCTTTGGCAGTAGTTTCAGCTATATAGTTTATGGTTTAATAGTCTATATTTTAACAAATTTTCATAGAAAAAATTCGTTAATGAGAAGACAGCGACTTATGAATTTTAAAAAGATTTCTTAAATGAGCGCGAACTAGAAGCGCTACAACCCACATACGGGGTCAGTTTTAGTTTTTGTCTGTTTACACATATACAAGGTGACGGATTTCTACGGTAAAGCTCAATATATCCGTTATTATACAAGATATAAAAAAAATTGTATACATTAATTATAGGATGGTGTCTCGAGCTGCATCTTATAAACCTATTCTGACAATCACTGGGTGGCCCATAAGTCGTTGGTGATACACGCTTTCTTTTTTTAATAGAAACCCCTTATGTTACTGCATTTTTGTATTTTCCATCGAATTATAATGCATGTTTGTAAGGAAAGAAAATTAATATCGTTCATCGTTTTTGAGTTATTTCAATTGTTTTGGAACTTTTCACGTTTTTAACGCATATCACAAACATATAACAAATTGTGATACGGCGTTTTTACCAATATCAATAGCGGAGCCCCATGGAAATGACGCATTCAGAGAGCTTTTTGTTTATATTACTCGTCGAAAACATCGAGCTGTCGTTACAGGTACTCTTCAATAGTGGCTGAATTTGAAAAGTTTACATAGAAGTGTTTTTAGTGTTACCGTAGAAATCATTTTTTATAAGATTTTTGCGATATGTTAGTAATTAATAATAAATGTTTAGTAAGCTATTTAAAAAAAAGTTGTCGAATATTTGTGAAAAATCTAATTTAGTGTAACATTACTGAAGGCAATTTCTATAAAAAAAGGTGATATTTTTGGTCCTAAAGCTGTTTGTGAATAATTATATCTTGGTAGGTGTGTAAGTAGCTTGGAGAGGTTCGTTGGTCGGGAGAATGGGACCAGTTTTTTAACCCTTTAAGTTTATTTTCGGAAAATGTGTGCACGTTTAGAAACAACAATGTCATTTTAATGAAATTGTTACTACTATATAGGTTATACTGCCAACCAAATGTCCTTCTTTTGAAAACAAGACATATTTGCAATTAAAAACATTTTTACGAAAATTTGGTACCATAACCCTCTTGCTGCGTCAAGACTTTTTTCTCCTTGTTAGGGTACCCTAAGTAGAGCCATCTAGCCTACTGTTGAGAAAAATATATTCAGTTATCTTACGTCGGTCACCATTTTTAATTTTGGAAAGCTCCCGCCTTGCCCATCCGAAACCTTACCGTTGAAAAGAACGTTGCCGGTGTCTAAGGAAATGACAGCAAGTTACCTTCCGAAGCTTATCTGTTAATAAGGGTGTTATAAGTACGTAAGCTCTGCGTAGCAAGCGACCTGTCCGAACTTTTAACCATTGAGAAGGACATTGCCGGCGCATACTCTAAATCGGAACAAATAGCTCTTCTGAAACCTACACCATTAGAAAGGAAATTATCGGCATGTAAGCTAATCGGAACAATGACCCTTCCGAAATCTGGCCGTTAAAAAGCATATTTCCTGGCTATAAGGAAACCAAAGCAAGTAGACCTCCTCAACCTTATCGTTTAATAAAAATGTTGCAGGCACGTAAGCTCAGCGTAGCAAGTGACCTGTATGTGATCTACGAGTCTAATAAATACTGGCAAAAGAAATGTTCTCCTCCATCAGCCGGAGCATATTTGGAAACCCACACTAGTTTACACCACACTGTCGTTACTCCAGAGTTGGTTTCCGAAAACAAATATGAAGCAACTTTTTATAAATACGATGTTAAAGTAATTAAACACGCAGCATAACTGGACAAGTAAAACTATATACGGATAGATTAAAAAAAGGGGGGAAAAGGTGGGATGTCCAAATTGCCCTAAAAATAAATAATAATAATTAGCCCCATATGTAGTTACCAGAAACACCTTCCATTTTGATAGCAGAAGCCATAGTAGCCACCAAAGCTCTAGAAATAGCACTAATAAACACTGGCGATAATTATATCATTGTTATAGATGCAATGGCGTTACTTAAAGCTATTCCCTGTGGGCCCAGGGAGTAACTAAAATAATAGACCCAAGGTAACTGCTCAAGGTAACCTGCCTGTCGTAAGAGGCGACTAGTCGGAGTCAAACACTGGCGCGGGGTCTTATCCGGGTTGGCCTGGAGGTAGGCGGATATCTCTGGGGAGTGATGTCCACCCAGATCTTGAGGCCTCCACTCTGGGCTTAGAAATGAACAATTAGCCTCGCTTGGTTGTTACTCGACAGTGGGGTTCCAGATGACACCGCCCTGGGTTGAGCGCTGGCGGGTGTCGTGTGTCCAGACGACCCAAAGGGGACTGAGATGTCTGATGAGTGGTATACACCCGGAGTTTGATGCCCCCACTGTGTGCTACGCAATGGACAGACGGGTGATACTCGGGAGCGGGACTCGATGGGATGTTGCCTTGAGTCTACCACAGTTGGGTGTTTGGTTTAGACGAGCCTAGGGGGGGGGGGTGAGATCTCTAGGGGTAGATTACAACTGGAGATTGGATGCTGCTCGAGAGCAGGACTTCGTGATACCGCCTCGTGGCAACCACTAACGGATGTTGAGTCCAGACGAACTCGGAGAGAGGTTATCTCTCTTTGAGTTTCGAAACGGGCAAGCGACTTCACTCAGATGGCAGTACACCTGCCAAACAAACTTTCACCCTCAAGAAATGATCGACTCCCGCAGAGAACTGAAATTGATGGGTGAAATTTAAATAATTAGACGTGAGCCACAACAGACCTAAAGTCGCGGTGGGGGAACTGGAATAGCCCACTCACAATAAATCTAATCTAATCTAATCTACTTAAAGCTATAAAAACTCGACATGTAATATCTACAAAAGCCAATTGATCTTGAAGGATATATATATATATATATATATATATATATATATATATATATATATATATATATATATATATATATATATATATATATATATATATATATATATATATATATATATATAGGAATATTGCACTACACTGTAATCACTTTTAAATATACACTTTACTTATTAGTTTGCGCGGACTGCAGTTTCGAACCGTCCCGGTTCATCATCAGCACGCTACTGACTGTTATCGCTCCTGTCTGGTCTACGTCTAAGATTGTACGTGGCGCATGCGCCGTGGCCTTCTATTGGTCGGTTTCCTGTTCTCTGATTGGTTGTACCTTCGGACTGTGTCGTGTGTATCGGTCTCCTGTCTTGATCACTGTGGTTTGATATTTTGTCTATTTGTATGGCCTTTATTAAGTTTTGTTTAAATGTTTGTACTTGGATTTGTTCTGGCATTAACTGTTTCCTGTTGTTTGTTTGTTGAATGTAGTATTGTTCCCAGATTTCCATTTTTTTGTGGTCTTTAACATGTTTCATTAGTTGTAATTGGGTGATGTCTGGTTTTTGGTGTTTTGTGTTATGAATGTGTGTAGCTACGATTGATTTGTAAATAGTTATGTGGATTTTATCTAATGCCGTTATATGTTCCTTGAATCTTGTTTCTATTGATTTTTTTGTCATTCCTATATATTTTTTATTGCATGTGTTACATTCTATTTGATATATTCCGTTTAATTCATGTGGGTTGTGTTCTTGTTTTTTATTTATTTTGTTTATTATTTTGTTATTGGTTTTGTAGCTCATTTTTAAGTCATATTGTTTGAGTGTTTGTGTTATTTTTTTGATGTGGTGCTTATAAGTGAATGTTGTGTATTTTGTGTTTGTTTCTGGTGTTTTGTTTTCGGTTTTGTTGATTTGTTTGTTTTTGATTTGTTTTACTAGCTTTTCTATTGTTTTCTTGTTGTATCCATTTCTTTCTGCTATTTGTATTATGATGTACTCCTTTTCTCGTTCGTCGTTATGAAGTGGTACATTTAGCATTCTGTTTATTAAGTATCTAATGCTACTGTACTGACAAGTTGGATAAATCTTTTATTGTTCTTGTCTTCTTTTTCTCTGGTATGCGTATTTTGATTTGAATTATAAGAAATTGATTTTGTTTACTTTAAAAAGAAATTGAAAATAGTAAAGAGTGATTCAACTAGTCCAGGCAATTTGTAGGCTATTCGCTAATAGAGGATGAAAATAATTCAAATTAAGGTTCTTAAGCTATTTAATAGTTCAAACTAGAACAGCAGGGATGTTTGCACCCAACGGCAAGGAAGGGAATATGTAAACAAAGTTTACATATTTAAAATCTAAGCAGTCTAGAAGAATTGGCAGAGAAGGATGAAGATACCAGTTCCAATATCGAGTTTAAAGATTCAAAATTTAGGAACGTTGGCCCTGTTGAGCAAATTGCTTACAAGAAAAAATTTAATATTTACTGCTTTAGCAGCTCCCTTCTACCCTTACGGGGCCAGGATCTGCTATAACTTTGTTTTTCAACTTTAAAAAATTAAATACTTTTATGAGCCTTACAAAATACTGACCATTTGAATAAATCACTTGTGTCGTTTTTTTCTGCATATTTTATTATTTTTTCTAATCAAAAAGAAAGTATATTTTATTACCCATTACAGAAAAAGTTTGATAACACTAGAGGACCGTTGCAACTACTCCAGACAACAAGTAAGATATCTGTCAATACAGGATGGCAAGAATTAGAGGTTATTAGACTGTTTAGTAGTGAAGACTGGGATGAGGGGCTCTGTTAGTTACCAAGAGCAATGTGTCCAATAGTAAAAAAACAAGGGCTAAAAGAAATACCAAAGGCGATCGGCTTATAAAAAGTGTCTCAAAAGATAAAAGATAGCTTTCTATTGCATTCGTTTTATTGTGGAATTTCAATACTCAAATTTAGAAAGGTCGACTGCGTGAACTGAATGTCCCACACGCAAAATATAAGGATTTACTGCTTTAGAAGTTCCTTTCTACCCTTACGGGGCCAAGATCTGCTAAAACTTTATGTTCTTATTTGAACAAATAATTCGGTTATAAGCCCAACACAGTACTAACAAGTTGAATAAATCTGTAACTCGTTTTTCATCTTGTTTGTTTAATGTTTTTCATTAGATTTTAATTACAAATTTCACTATTTTTTTTTAATTTCAACAACACACCACGAGGGCTTACAGCCTAAATACTATCGTACCGTGGGTGTTGACAAGGAGGAAAGAGGCAGCTTGTTAATTCTGGACTTGAAGGTTTGGAGGTTCGGAGGAGAAGGAAAAACATGTGCCGGCAAGGAATTCCACAACTTGGAAGTCCTCGGGACAAAAGAGCGGGCATAACAAGATGTTCTATGTCTGGTGACCTGGACAGTAAAAGGGTGCATTCGCTCTGTTCCCCTAGTGGATCTGTTGGGAGCGGCAGGTGGGGGAACTATGGAGGAAAGCTCCTCTGAGCAGTGCCCGTGCAGATATCTATAAAAGAGAGAGAGGTCACCAACGGCCCGTCGGTGGGCAAGGGATGGCAGCCTTTGGGTGAGGGTAGGGTCACCGATGAGACGTATAGCTCTCTTTTGAATGGAGTCCAGGATAGCGAGTGTAGAAGCGGCAGCGGCACCCCAGATGTGGGAGCAGTATTCAAGGTTTGGCCTTATTTGTGAAGTATATAAGGTATAGAGATTAGCTGGTGAAAAGTATTTGCGAGCCCGGAAGAGGAAACCTAATTTCTTAGCAGCCGCTTCTGCAATCGATGTGACATGTTGGTGCCAATTAAGATTTCGATCCACAGAAATGCCAACAAGAGAAAAGGACTCATTACTTTGAATAACTTGGTTGTTCATTGTGATGGGTCTAGTGCTGGTGTATCTCTTGTGAGAAAGAAAGCAAGACTTAGTTTTGGTGGGGTTGAATTGTACAAGATTTCTACTTCCCCAGTCTAATATTTTTTGGAGATCCATGGAGACAGAACCCTCCATGAGTCTGCGATCTTCATCTAATTGGGCTAAAGGGACAGGCTTAGAATATTGTATATTTGAATGGAGGGTGCTGTCGTCCGCGTAGCTGTGAACTGGGTTGGATGTGCTAGAGAGGAGGTCATTGATGTGGAGAAGAAACAAAGTAGGGGCTAAAGCTGAACCTTGAGGAACTCCTGCATTAATTGGATACAGTTTAGAGGAATGGCCATCCACAACAACAGATATGCTCCTGTTGGAGAGGAAATTTGCTGTCCACATACAGAGTTTTGGTGGTAGGCCATAGGCCGGAAGTTTATTAAGCAGCGCTGCGTGCCAGACCTGGTCGAATGCTTTGGATATGTCTAGAGCAACAATCTGGGATTCACCGTGTTGTTCCATAGACTTGTTCCAAGAATGGGTGACAAAGGAAAGGAGGTCGGCAGTCGATCTGCGCTGACGGAATCCATACTGCCTGTCGTGGATTAGACTGTGTTTTTCAAGAAATTTTAGTAATTCGGTGTTTATATACTTTTCCATCACTTTAGAGACGACTGAAAGGAGAGAAATGGGCCTGTAGTTGCTGGGAAGCGCTTTGGATCCTTTCTTGGGGATGGGTTGTACTCGAGCAGTTTTCCAGTTACTAGGGAATATGCCTTTATTATAAGATATCTGAAACAGACGAGTCAGGTCAGAAGCAAGCTCTGGTGCGCATTTTTTGAGAACAATTGCTGGGATCTCGTCAAGACCAGAGGCTTTCCTGGTATTAAGAGAAGAGAGCATCTTTCGTACCTTTTTGGTTTTGAAAATGATATCCGTCATTTTATGCGCGACATTGGGGACTGTTGGTGGTTGAACATTTGGAGGTGGGTTGAGAGTAGAATTGCCGGCGAACAACGAAGCAAAAAGTTCAGCCTTGCCCAGGGCGGTAGAAACAATTTCATCCCCTGAGACAAGAGGTGGGAACGTGCTTTTGCAGAAATTATTCCCAATAGATTTAGCAAGAGTCCAGAAGGGTTTGCCGCCGTTGGAGCTTAAGAGGACTTTGTTTTTGATGTGGTTATTAAACGA
This sequence comes from Tillus elongatus, assembly GCA_964006375.1. Classification (NCBI taxonomy): domain Eukaryota; kingdom Metazoa; phylum Arthropoda; class Insecta; order Coleoptera; family Cleridae; genus Tillus; species Tillus elongatus. The sequence goes on along the minus strand of OZ023263.1, from coordinate 178,646,260 downwards.
GTTTTTTGCCTCAGAAAGAATGCGGACATAGCGGTTTCTTGCGTCGTTAAATGCTTGACGATTTTCTTGACTGGGATTGTGTAGAAGCGTTTTGAGCTTTGACCTTTTCAAGTCTGGCCTTGTCACAAGATTTAGAGAACCAGGGCTTTTGAGTGGCTGAAGAGGTTTTCTGTGTACGTGGGATAAATAATTCCATGCCAGCTTGGATAATTTCGGTGACGTTTTGTGAGATATCAGAGGGGTCAGGATGAGAGAAGCAGACAGACGCCCATGGAAATGAGGAAAAGTAATCCCGCATTTCGTCCCAGTTTGCGGAGTTGTAGTCCCAAACGATACGTGGGTGTGATGACTGTGTGACCTCGGGTTGCATTGCGCAGGAAGCAGTGACCATGCCGTGGTCTGAGCGCCCAAGGGGGACTGTGACTGATATCTTATAGCATTCAGGTTATGTAGTAAGAAGGAGATCCAAGGGATTTGAGCTGTGTGTTGGGATACGAGGAAAGTAAGTAGGTTGCTGAACCATATTGGCTAAAGAATTGCTGACTGCAAAGGCCTCCGCTGCTCTCCCTTGTGGATCGGTTTTTGAAGATCCTAGCCATTCCTTATTATGGACATTGAAGTCACCAAGAATAGTGACCTCGGGGGAAGGATATTCAGAAATCAGATAGTCGGTTTTTTCAGAAAGGTAGTCAAAGAGCTGGACAAAGTTGTTGTCAGAAGGTGACCGGTAAATACAACAGATGAATTTAGTTGCAGCCCTGAGAGAAAGTTTTATCCATAGTATGTCTTTTCTTCCAGCTTCTAAATTGGGGAGTCTGGTGCAGGGAGGATTGCTACGGACGTATGCGCACACGCCTCCATGCAATCTAAAGGAAGTAAGGAGCTCATACCCCGGGAAATTAAGGTGATTAGTGGCTGTTTTGGCACTGATTTGGGTTTCGGTGAGGAAGAGGAGTTGGGGCCTGTTACCCTGGAGGAAATGGTGGACGGAGTTCAGGTTAGAATTTAGGCCACATATATTCGAAAAGGATATGTTAAATTTTGATGTTGGCGCCCCCTGTACACCCCTCTCCCGGAGATCCGAATGGAGGGGTATTTTGCCTCCGGAATATTTTGTACAAGGAGGAGCCATCATCATTTTTGTTTATAAGGGAAACCGACTCATACACCAGAACCGGAAACGTCCGTTGGGACTTCACCGGCCCCTTGATGTATGGGGTGGTACCTCCTCGGGCGTGAAAAAATCCTTTACTATTACGTAAAGGAAAATTCCACTACCACCTGCTAAGGATTGGATTGGATCAATGTCTACCCCTTTAAAAATAAGACTAATAAAGGGACTATCAATTGTCCAATAGTTATGCTCTTCGACATAGTAGGAGGATACAAAATATTATCATTTTGCATCCATGCCTATTGTCGATGAGCTCTATTATTGAAAAAAAAAACATTGATAATAGTAGACTGATTCAACTAGTCAAGGCTATACGTGGGATATTAGTTGATACAGGACACTAATAATTAGATGCTGTCATACTACTTAGTAGTGAACATAAAGAAAACCTAAGGCCTTGTCACAATGGATAAGGGATGAAAAATGTAAAAAGTTTAAAGAGAAACCATAGAAAGTGTATAGAGGCAGATGAATATAAGGTTGTATTTGATTCATTTTAATGTCCAGTTTGAAGATTCAAAATTTACGAAGGGTAACTGTCTTTAGAAATTTTCTTCTAGCCTTAGAGGCCATGGTCTCTTAAACCGCTGTGTTTTTGATTTAGAGTATTGAAATACTTTACAAACCTAACGCACTATAGGCAGGTTTAATATGTGTTTCTAAATTTTGTTGAATATAATATTGGAATAGATTTATGCCCAGTTTCACAAAGCTCGATTAAATATTTAACGGCCGGTTAGTCAATCAAGGTTTCAGACAACCAATCACAGACTATGAATCGGATTTTTTCCATGACAACCAAATAATTTGAAGCTGTGATTGGTCGTCTGAAGCCTTGATTAACTAACCGGCCGTCAAATATTTAATCGAGTTTTGTGAAACTGGGCACCAGTCAAGAAAAGTTTACTTAAATTTACTATTAAATAAAAAGTAAAACTGATTCAACTAGTCCACGTTACATGTAGGGTGTGCTTTAATAAAGAATAAAAAGAGTTTGAGGTTGTTGAACTATATAGTACTAGATGCAGCAAAAATGAGAAATGTTTGCTCTCAAGAGAAATGAATAAAAATGTAAACAAGATCTGACGAAAACCAAAGATAAACGGCTTAGAAAAATTAGCAGAGAACAATAGGGACAGGATCTTATTTATCTGAAGGTCGTAATTGGAAGCTCAAATTTTAGAAAGTAAGGTATTAGCTGAATGTCCTACAAGCAAATGTTAAATATTTACTACTTTAAAAGTTCCCTTCTACCCTTACGGGGCCGGGATCTGTCAAAGTTTTGCGTTTAGAATTCAGAATAATAAAATAATTTACACGCCTGATACACTACTGACACTTTGAATAAATCTTTTCTTAATATTTTTTTCAAGTCTTAACAGATTTTAACCACGAAAAGTATTTTCTGATTACTACTACTACTATTACTAATAATAATAATAATAATAATAATAATAATAATAATAATAATAATAATAATAATAATAATAATAATAATAATAATAATAATAATAAGCCTAATTCAACCAGTCCAGACTAAATATAAAGTAATAATATATTTTAATCATGAAAAGAACATTTTGATTACTACTACTACTACTAATAATAATAATAATAATAATAATAATAATAATAATAATAATAATAATAATAAAAAGACTGATTCAACCAGTCCAGGCTAAATGTAGGATATTCGTTAATAAGCAAAGAAAAAATAAATAGTAAGGTTGCTGGACTGTTTAGAGACAAGAAAGCTAAAATGTTTGACACTAACAGCAAAGAGATGGCCAGCTTAGAAAAATTAACAAAGAAGATAGAAGATAAGACTGTATTTTAAAATTTGATATGTAATTTGTTTAACTTGTAAAATGCAGTCAGTATTATTTGGATTGTATTTGTATTTTTATTTCTTTAACGTCGATCTATTTCCGCGACTATGGCCAATCACCGATGCCGGCGAGCAGTTGTGTCTCACTACCCTGGAAATTTGTCCGAACCTCCCCCTTTCTGTAAAGAAGGTATGAATCTTTTACGTGCCCAGCATCGTCTGGTAAACAAGACCGATTGATCTACGCCCATTCAGAACACGTACAGAATTGCTTGATTACAATGTCACAACCTCGATTGATCTTAATTTTACAGCATATACTGAAAAGGTGGAATAGTCTTCCTACTGGAAGTCGAATCCAGGACTAGTGATTGTATCTATTCTATACAGGTTTCAATTGTTTTGCAATCTTAACGATTATATTATTTAACACTTAGAAGATTTACTAGCTTCTTCTCTAAAAGGGCATACTATGATTTCTGTTATGGGTAATGCAAGTAATCAGCATGATAAAATGGATTGAGATACGGTTAATAGCCTTCTTTCTCACAACTCAAATGAAGCGTTACGAGGACAATAAACTCAGTAGACGAAAAACGATTATGACTAGCTTACAGTAAGTCGGGTGTTCAAAGGCTCCAGATGACAAAAACGTTTTATTTTAAAAACAAAATTCAAATGAAAGAAATTCACCTCTCGCCTATAAATAGGTTAAAGCTAAATCTCGAATATATTAGTTTGATAATTTAGTTATCTATGAAATCCAGAAATATACTGCGAATGTTTGCTAGCAGTTTTTTATAATTTTTCGAACACCACTCCGGGTGTCTCGAAAATGTTAAATTTGAAAAATATCTAATTGCTAAACTTAGTCTAAATATATAACAGAAGAAACTGACTGAGTGACTGACGGATATATCAACGCACAGCCCAAACTACTGGGTCTAGAGACTTAAAATTTGCACCGGGGTTCTTTTTATAACGTACTCGAGCACTAAGAATTTTTTTTTTAAATTCAACCCCTTTCGATTTTTCGGTTGTTCAGTTGTTCGGCTGCTTACTGATTTATTCATCTATCTATCTGTTTAACTGTTTAGTTACGTTTAGTTTACGGTTCGTTAGCTAGTATTTTCGTACTTAATTCTTTGTAATTTAAGTATTTGAGTTCTTTGTTAAGCAATATAAGATACAACTTAAGTACTGAGTAAAGTTTTAATAATTTCGGGACGCAGCAAGTGCGTTATGGTAGTTGACAATGGATTGACATCAAGTATCGGCCTGCACAATATCATAGGGAATTTTCATTAAATGCTTCAAATTTGAATAATTTAGTTTGGTATTAGCCTAGAAAGTTGAATTTTGGTATATAGTAAGGTATTTACCAGGGCAACATACCTACCAAGTTCATCAAAATAACTTGGTTATTTTTTTAGATGGAATTTTTTTTTAGAAATACTGATCTGACCGAACTGAATTCGTCGGCAGTCTTAACAAAATCAAGATATGTGCCCAGTTTCGTTCAAATCAATTTAGTATTTTTTGAGTTATGGCTTGGATATATATAATATATATATATATATATATATATATATATATATATATATATATATATATATATATATATATATATATACAAGCAGAAAGGTTAAGGGCAAGGCCACAAGGAGACAACCGCATACACGTCTTTCAAGTTTATTAGCTATCATCAGTACGGTATAGCCAGGTGATGATGGGAACACTCTGGATGAAGAAGCAAAAATATACGGAGTCACAACAGCAACCAGTGCACATTTGCAGCAGCATTCGGAAGACCCTCAATTCGAGTGCAACAACCAAAATCGCCACGGAGGCAAAGAAATCACCTGCGTGAGCATCCGGAGTATATATATATATATATATATATATATATATATATATATATATATATATATATATATATATATATATATATATATATATATATATATATATATATATATATATTACATATACAAATTTTAACGGACCTTGGTTTCGGGTTCTAGCGGTCCAAATCCGCGCTCATGTGAAATAAATTTTGAAAATCTCACCGTCGATACCTCCCTATTAGCGATTTTCTTTTTTGGTAAAAATTCTTCGGGAAAACTGGGCCGATTTTCCTGGCTAACGAACTTATCCAAGCCACTGGCAAAAGGAAGGTACTCACCAAATTTGATCAAAATCGGCCCATTATTTTTTGAGTTATCGGTGTGATCCATATTTATCTATTTATAAACATATAAAAATGGAAACTGACCCCCGAAATTCGTTCTAGTGGACCTAGTTAGCGCTCATTTGAAGACATTTTTTCAAAATTCAAAAGTCACGATCTCCTCATTAATGATATTTTTTTAAGAAAATTCACTAAAATAGTAACATTTCTAAAAAAATGTAAACAGTTCATAAGCACATGCTTAGCGTATTAAAAATGTGCACAGACTATAAAAGTCTGCACGTAGCATGTACGTTATGGTGGCGAATTTTCATAGAAATGATCTGGAACCAAATACTTTTTATAACTTTCTTTTGTTGTAATATAGAAATCTAAATTTTGGTGTATAGTTTACTTTTTATAGTATAAACCTACCTACCAAATTTGTTTGCCATAGCTTTTTTATTTTTTGATATAAATTTTTTTTCGAAAGAAAACTCAAAATTTTTCTGGAAATCCTGCTCAAAGTTTCCTGGATATAGAATATTCTCAATCCACTTAGAAAAGAAAAGTACGTGTCAAATTTTCTCAAAATCGGCCCATTAATTTTTGAGTTATCGTTGTGATACATACAAGTTTTTTTAAATTAAAATTCGCTAATACGGAGTTTGTATATATTCGTACTTCATTATAGTATAGGTATTAAAGTTGGTAAATAGTTTAGAGATATAAGATAGGTATTAGGTATATAGGTGTGAATATACAAAAACGAGCAAGCAGCGGTTATTAATCATGTTACTGCAATAATTTAAAGGGGAAGATAGTATTTACAGTTCAATACACTCTGTAGTAAAAACTCTGGACGCAGCAAGTGCGTTATGGTAATGAATTTTCATTAAAATGTTTTTATTGCAAATATGTGTGTTTTCTTTTTAAGAAAGCAGTTATCAATTTTGGTTACCACTATAACCTATATAGTAAAAACAATGTGCCATGTTTCATAAAAATAACTTTATTGTGTGAAAATGTACAGAAATTTCCAAAAGTAAACTAAAAGTGTTCCCGGAAAAACTCGTTTCTTGGTCAACCTTTTAGGCTAATAGCAAATTGGGCTATTCAAATATGAAGCATTTGATCAAAATTCGCTACCATAACGCACTTGCTGCATCCAAAATTTCTTTTCTTACAAACAATCATTATATTTCGATGTAAAATGCAAAAATACAATAACATAAGGCGCGTTTGATTTAAAAAAAAAATTGTATCACCAACGACTTATGGGCCACCCTGTGATTGTAGAAATATTTTTTAAGATGTAGCTCAAGACACCCTATAATTAATATATACAATTTTTTTTACATCTTCTATAATAACGGATATATTGAGCTTTATTGATTTTTTACAAAAATTATATACCATTAAACGCTAAACTCTATAGCTAAGACTACTGCCAATCATCAGAAAAAGGGTCTATTTGAAATGAATTTTCTGGAAACATTTTAGTAAAATGAAGGACAATGACGGCTGAAACTAAGACTTCAGGGTTTGTAAAACATTCTTCTTGAGACATTTTATTTCCATAACCCGTATTAGATTCAAGTTATTTGCCTAAATGTTGCCGATTTTGACGTTTTAAATCGCAACTTTAACGTTTTGACCCCAATTTATTTTTCTTTAAATGCCTATAACTTTTTTGTCTTTCGACCTACATAGCTAAATTTTGGTAGGTAACTTACCTATAAGGATATAAACCTGAGAACCAAATTTGGTTGCCCTTACTTTGTTAATTCCGGAGATTTTTTTTTGAAAGAAAACACAAAATTTTCCGGGAAAACCTAGGCAGAATTTCCTGGATAACGAACTAATCCAAGCCATTTGCAAAAGGAATTTATTCACCATATTTAATCAAAATCAGCCCATTATTTTTTGAGTTATCGTTGTGATACATATATATATATATATATATATATATATATATATATATATATATATATATATATATATATATATATATATATATATATATATATATATATATAAACATATAAAAATTGAAATTGACCCCGGATATGTGTTTTGGGGGGCCAAATTAGCGCTCATTTGAAGAAATTTTTTCAAAATTCAAAAGTCGGGATCTCCTCATTAGTGAATTTTTTTAAGAAAATTCACTAATAAAGACGACGCCGTTTGTTACCCAGTAGAAATTTTGAACACTCTAAACCCACCTGGTCTTCCATACCATTGTCTATTGTTAGGTGTGGCCACACCTGTAATGTTGCTTAGAAATGTCAAACCACCCAAACTTCGTATTGGTACTAGGCTACAAGTTATAGCCATGCATCGTAATGTAGTAGAGGCTACAGTAACTATAACATATAACAGTAACTATAAATATAATAACCGGCTCTGTTCAAGGAAAAATTGTATTTATTCCGCGTATTCTTTTGATTTCAAATGATCTCCCTTTGGAATTCCAGAGGCTGCAATTTTTTCTGAAAATATGCTTCGCTATGACAATTAATAAGTCACAGGGGCAAACTCTAAAATTCCCAGGAGTTGACTTAAGACAAGACTGTTTCTTTCATGGCCAATTTTACGTCCCGTGTGCGCGTGTGAACTCACCCCATAGCCTAATTGTACTGACACCACGCTCTAAAATAGTAAAGAACGTCATATATAAAGAAATATTGTAAAAAAAAATATATCTAAGTTTTTTCTTTTTTTTTGCACCTCTAATTACTGACTTGAAATTTTGAGTTTCTTGTTTTGTAATATTAACCGTAGTTTTAGGTTTAATTTGTATACGTATTTTACTTTATGCTAGGCTTATAGGGCTTGAAATATATTAGTGAATTTTCGTAGAAAAAATTCACTAATGAGGAGATTCCGACTTTTGAATTTTGAAAAATTGTTTGCAAATGAGCGCGAACTAGGACCACTAGAACCCATATCCGAGGTCAGTTTCAATTTTTATATGTTTATGTATATATATATATATATATATATATATATATATATATATATATATATATATATATATATTTATATATATTTATTTATATATATATATATATATATATATATATATATATATATATATATATATATATATATATATAGTTTATGTGATGTAAAATGTCAAAATTTTTGTGCTAAAGAATTATGTTTTTAAGATGGTTTGGTTGAAATGAAGAGAAATAGTGAGGCGAGAGTGAAAATAAATCTTTGTAATGGCTATAGAAATGTTTGTGGAAGAAGAAAGAGAAGAAAAAGTAAGGTTGATCAAAATTGAGAAAGTGACATTAACTAAAATTGTTTTGACAGTTTGATTATTTGAAGATTTTTACAAAATTATGTTAATACAAGCACAAGCACAGCTTCTTTGTAAGACATAATGTATAATTTTGACTACTAATAAATGAGTATGAGTATATATATATATATATATATATATATATATATATATATATATATATATATATATATATATATATATATATATATATATATATATATATATATATATATATATATATATGTATGTATGTATGTATCACACCGATAACTCAAAAAATAATGGGCCGATTTTGATAAAATTTGGCACGTACCTTCCTTTTGTAAATGGCTTGGATAAGTTCGTTAGTCGGGAAAATAGGACGAGGTTTTCCGGGAAAATTTTGAGTTTTCATTTGAAAAAAAAAAATCTTAAAAAATAAAAAATCTATGATAACCAAATTTGGTAGGTAGGTTTACGATATAAAAAGTAAACTATACACCAAAATTTAGATTTCTATGTTTTTTTTATTATCATCACTATAACTGAATTCCACGCGGACGAAGTCGCGGGCAACAGCTAGTGATAACGTATCGCAGAAATTGTGTTTTATGAACCCGTTTGGTACAAAGTTGCTTTATTCGAAATTAGCACAGAAAAATTCTAATTTTGGTCAACATATCTTTTTAAAAACTGCATTTTGTATGCTGTACAGCTGTCTGTCACATTAAAAGTTATTTTACGTAAAAATTGCCATTGAACTTTTTCATCTTACGAACTGCAGTTTTCCTATCGACTTTAACACGCGAAGAAATTAAGCAGAGAGGGAAATACGATAACACAACATGCTCTCTTTCATTAGACGTCACGTGCTAACAGCAAGCAAAGTAATTTTAAATTGTCAGACGAAAGAAAGAAAGTGTTGACGCAGCAAGTACGTTATGGTAGTGAATTTTCATAAAAATACTTTTAATGACTACATAATATTATGTATTTTTGATAATAAAAATTATATTATTAATTAAAGTTGATTGTACAATATGGTAAATAAATTATAAATTTGTGATGCCTCTAATGCAATTTGGTCTAAGGTAGGTTCCAAACATTATTGACTCCAAAACACACATTCTGACACTTACAGCTTGAAATTTGATACATCAAGTTAATTAAATTTACTTTACCAGTTATTCATTCTACATTCAATTTCAATCGTTGTCTTCATTTTATATTTATCCAAATAAGTCTAAAATCTAAATATAAATTTTGAAATGTATAACCGATATGTAGAAATAATTACCACATTTTATCAAAATGACTTTTTTTCTTGAAAAAGATGAAACATTAACAAATAATATAAACGGAAGCATCTCTGAAGCCGTCATTTTCATGGGATCCGCTATCTATGGGTCAAAACGCCAACTTTTGATATGCGCCAAAAATGTGAAAAATTGCAAAGCAATTGAAATATCTTGAAAAACGAACATTATTAATTGTTCTCCTTAAAAACATCCATTAATATTCAATGGAAAATGCAAAAATACAATAAGATAAGGGGTGTTAGATTAAACATAAATAAAACATTTAGATCACCAACGACTTATGGGTCAGCCTGTGATTACTAAAATAATTGTGGAAGATGCAGCCCAAAACACCGTATAATTAACGTAGTTATACAATTTTTCGCGTTTCTCGTATAAAAGCGGATATATTGAGATCTTTGGGTGATGAATAAAAAGGCTTTTTCTTCCAAACAAATATTTTATTCCTTGTCCCGACGCGTTTCGACCCTTTTTAACATGTCAGGTCAGGTCAGGTCAGTTTTCCGGTAGGCTACTTCTGCGACGGTAACACAGGAATATAAGATAAAATGAGCTAACCCCAACACTAAGTCAAAAGTTAATGGTTAAAATGTCAAGCTATAAAGCTATAAAAGATCACAGGTATACAGTCATAAACTACTACATGCAATAAAAATGAAAACAACTACAAGTCAAATTGAACCAAAAGAAAAGCTAATTTGTCTTGAGATTTTTAAAAATTACAATAAATCTAATTCTAAAACTCATAAAAGCTTAACAATTCTCCAAAATTTAAGTTCAAGTTGAAGACAACAACAGGAGCGAAATCAAACAGCACAAACACCAGCAAGCCATGCAGCTGAGAAGAAACTTTCAGAGAACATCAAACTCATCAAATGAATGGGAATTGAAACAGAAGCGAATTTTTTACTGTTTTATGAAACATGAAAACGCCAAGATGGCGAACTTACTTACTTGTCTTGTTTAAACAGGACTAAAAAACTATACAGTTGAATGTCCAAGGAACATGCTTCATCTGTTGATATAGGATTAATCCATTGGTATCAGAAGTGCTAATCACTCAGAGAGTAACAACTTTGTTGAAATTAAGAAAGAATTTTTGTTTTAAATGTAAAAGTTGAGATTTAACCAGGAAATATCAAGACACTAAAAATGAAGGATAGGTCCGGAGTGGACCAAAATGACCAGACGCAAGATCGGCCTCAAAATTGAGAATGAAAAACGGCAACTAATAACTGACAGACGCGACAAATCGACTCGAAAATATACGGGCATGAAAATCAAAATGGCAGGTCTAGAAACCACGGAGCAGACCATCTTACAGAGTTGTCTCATGGTCTACTTGGATGGTGTGTGGGTTGGTGATCTGCTAGTTGACTATATAGGGTTGAGAAACGACGTTTGTATTGGAAACATTAAGTACGTTGTTGTTAGAACAATTAATATGTTTATAAATTTCCATCTCTTCAATGACAAACTGTTTAATGCCAAAATTGGAAGGATGCAGAATTTTTGCGTCATTTTCTTTGCTGAAAGGGTGACCTGACTCCTTTAAATGACAACCAAAGATCGAAGTGTTGTTATTGGGTTGATTTCTGTTTCTTAGATGCTCAGTGGTTCTCAAACTCAATGTTCTCCATATCCTGCCAACATAGACTGTGTTGCAATCGGGTTCACCACACTTTAAACCACACTTGACCTGACCTGACCTCTGTTACCTCATTTTATCTTTTATTCCTGTGTTGTACCCTCGCAGAGGTAGCCTACCGGAAACTCAATTTTTCTGACAAGCCTTTTGTAAATTCTAGATTCCCCTAAGGATGACCTGTTAAAAAGGGTCGAAACGCATCGGGACAAGGAATAAAATATTTGTTTGGAAAGAAAAGGCCTTTTTATTCATCACCGAAAGATGTCAAACCCAAACATTTTGACGTTTAGGAACAATATTGGATATATTGAGCTTATCCTTAGAAATACGTCACCCTATATATGTGGGTTATAGGGGGCCACGTTCGCGTTCATTTGAAAAAATCTCACAATTCAAAAGTCGCAGTCACCACCATACCGTTTGCGCACAGAGTTCGTAAACGAACAAAGTTCGTAGGGTAAACGATGTTCGTACGCGAGCAGTGTTCCAAGCATCTCATCCTGACAGATCATTGAAGGGCTTCTGACGAAAATAGTCTGAGGAAGCTTCAAGTGGGAATAGTAAATCCTGTAGATGAACTTTCCAGTTACTTTGTAATAGTTTAGTGACCTTAAAATAATCTTTCTTTAACCATATATTTTGATATATTTTGTGGTCTTAAAAAGTCTTAAGTACTTATTTACTTAACAAATGTCTGGACGCAGCAAGTGCGTTATGGAAGTGAATTTTTATTAAAATGTTTTTAATAGCAAATGTCTCTCTAATGCAAACAGGCATCAATCTGGTTACCGGTAAAGCCTATATACTAGAAACGATGTACCATATTTTATCAAAATAACTTATTGTTTGAAAATGTACAAAAAATTTCCGAAAATAAACTTTAAATGTTTCAGAGAAAACTGGTTTCCTAGCCAACAAACCTTAGGTTAATAGCAAATTGAGTTATTAAAATTTGAAAAATTTAATGAAAATTCACTACCAAAACGCACTTACTGCGTCTCGATTTTTTTTCTTACAAACATGCATCATATTTAGATAAAAATGCAAAAATGCAAAAATGCAATAATGCAATAAAATAAGGGTGTTCAAAAAAAATTTGTAGGGATCACCAATGGCTTATGAGCCATATTGTGATTGTCAAAATCATTTTATAAGATGTAGCTCAAGACACCCTTAAATTACCGTATAAAATGTTTTCTCGTATCTTGTATAATAATAATTATATTGAGCTTTGCCGTAAAAATGCGTCACCCTGTATATATGTAAACAGATAAAAACTTAATGTAAACCTGGATGTGGATTATAGGTGGCCTAGTTTGCGCTCATTTGAAGAAATATTTTTCAAATTCAAAAGGCGCAGCCTCCTCATTAATGAATTTTTTCTACAAAAATTTGCTAAAAATTATAGACCGTTAAGTCGTAAACTTAACTAAAACTACCGCCGAAGCATCAGAGAAAGGGTCTATTTGTAATGAATTTTCTGTAAATACTTTAGCAAAATCAAGGACAATGACGGTTGAAGCTGCAACTCAAGGGTTTGCAGAACACTCTTCTTGCGACACTTTCTTTACACAATCTGGATTTGTTTCAGGTTCTTTACCTAAATGTTACCAATTTTGAAGTTTCAAATCGCGACTCTGGCATTGTGAGAAAAAAACCAATTTTTGTTCTTTACATACCCATAACTTTTTGTCTTTAACCTTACAGACCTGCATTTTGATACATAGTCCATTCTTTATAATACAAATACGTGTGGCAAATTTGGCAGGCCTTCCTTTATTATTTCCGGAGATATAATTTTTTTCCGAAAGAAAACACAAAATTTTCCGGGAAAACATGGGTCCTTTTTCCTGACTAACAAACTTGTTTAAGTCACTTGCAAAAGGAAGGCACTCGGAAAATTTGATCACAATCAGCCTATTATTTTTTGAGTTATCGGTGTGCTACATATATATATATATATATATATATATATATATATATATATATATATATATATATATACAAGGAGAAGAGTTAAGAGGGCAAAGCCGCAAGGAGACAACCGCATACACGTGTTTCAAGCTTATTAGCCATCATCAGTACGGTATAGCCAGGTGAAGATGGGAACACTCTGGATGAAGATGCAAAAATACACGGAGTCACAACAGGCAACCAGTGCACATTTGCAGCAACATTTGGAAGACCCTAAATCCGAGGGAAACGACCAAAAAGCCACGGAGGCAAAGAAATCACCTGCGTGAGCATCCGGATTGAGGGTCTTCCAAATGTTGCTGCAAATATGCACTGGTTGCCTGTTGTGACTACGTGTATTTTTGCATCTTCATCCAGAGTGTTCCCATTTTCACCTGGCTATACCGTACTGATGATGGCTAATAAGCTTGAAACACGTGTATGCGGTTGTCTCCTTGCGGCTTTGCCCTTAACCCTTCTCCTTGTATAGTACATAAATGCCGTGTTATAAATCATTTTATAGATAGTATATATATATATATATATATATATATATATATATATATATATATATATATATATATATATATATATATATATATATATATATATATATATATATATATATATATGAACATATAAAAATTGAAACTGACTCTGGATATCGGTTCTAGGGTTCCTAGTTCGTGCTCATTTAACGAAATATTTTTGAACTTTGTCGTCAAAACCTTATCTGTGGTGATTTTTCGGAGAAAGCTACTGGCGTGGTTGTTTCGTCTATAGAGGTAATTCTTAGTTTATTACTTTAGTTAACTTATTAATTACATAATTCCTACCCTCTTTGTCTTTTCTTTAAATAAACGGGCATAGTGTTCAGGTATATTTGTTGAGTTTGAGTGAGTGAGTGTAAACACTCAAACACTCGGGATGGCACGAACTTGTAGTTCATTCATCACAGATTTTTGAATTGCAGTTGAAGGTTATTTATATGTATTATACCTATTGGTCATGTTAATAACTGATATCTTGCATATATACACACCCATATATACACTATATATATATATATATATATATATATATATATATATATATATATATATATATATATATACTCATACATCTTGGTTTTTTTTTTTGGGATAGACTGGGACACATTATCGCCTAGGGACCCACCAAGGCTCATCAACACACTGACAGGCCACGGATTGAGAAGGTAGTACAATAGGACAACCAGACGGAAAGCTTATGCTATATTTACATGTGTTTTACTTGTCACTATAAACTAACAACAGCGTACTTAAATATTTACAATCATTTATAATACTCTACCTATATTATTAAAATATCCCCATAACAGGATCAATACTTTTTTATTCTTAAAACTAAGTATATATTTTAAGTTGAGAGGAAATTGTATTTCTACTGTTTTCATCAACGAATGCATAAGTGTTTTGCGTTGATTTGCATACAAGCTGCATAAAAGTACGATGTGTTCTAAATCACATATAGAGTCTCAGGTATATTTGTATAAAAGTGCGTTTAAATTCGGACACTCTGGTTTAAACACCATAAATACCTTTCATTTTTAAGTTTAAACTATTTTTTCACTGGACTATGGGCAATGCACAAATACAAAATGCTAATATTACAAAACGTAGCACCAGATTATAATCAGAGATAATTCCCTGAAACCTATTATTATGGCCGCTGTGGAATATTTTTAACATACCAAATTGACAGTTTGATTTGAACTAATAACCGTACCGAGAAAATTATAGTTTCACCTATTAACAACTTTTATCCAAGTCATACACGGCTTGCAGTAAACTAAATCGATCAAAAAAGCGGCGGTTGTTTCACTCGTTGATAAAACAGGTCCGAAATGTGTTGTGGTGATGAAACACTTTATTAAATCTGATAAACATGCCTGGATCAAGATGACGGACAGTGGTGGCTCGTAATTACTGATTACTAGGAAGCTTTCGATAATGTAAGTCATGGTGACCTACCTTACAAGATGCAAGCATTGATTTTATTGGATAATAATAGGTAGGTTATGCTGACGCTGGACAGCAAAACTAAAGAACCTTGGTTTACTACAAAAAGACACTATTGCGAGAGAAAGGAGCAATTAACAGGAATGCTAACTGGTCCCTTCTTTTAAAAGCTTATATTTAATTTTTATACCTGTTGTGTGTATAGTATGTATTTGGTACAAATATTGTGTTTGTGTTTTTTTGCTTCTTTAACGTCGGTCTATTGCCGCTACTATGGCCAATCACCGACACCAGGGAGCAGTTCCACCTTACTATCCTGGAAAATTTGCCCAACCGCCGCCTTTCTGTAAGCAGGATTGGGATCTTTAACGTGCCCAAAATCGCCCCCTCCGAAGGGCGGAACGTGTAGGCATTCAACTTGCTCAAATTAATTGCCACAACCTCGGTTGATGTTAATTGTACAGTATGTACTAAAAAAGTGAAAGGAGAACCTTGGGATCGAACCCAGTACCCTTCGGTTCAGAGCATTCGTTCTTACCACCGAGGCTCTGTACAAATCTTGCAATTAAAATTTCGACTAGTTCTGTTTAAGCTAGAGTTTCAACATTTGGACACGTGTGTCAGTCAGCATTATTGTGTATATAATATCGTTCGTAGTCAAATATAGCAGATTACATTTTTCTTTATAACTTTGTTTATATTCGTATTAGTGAATTTTCTTTAAAAAAAATCACTAATGAGGAGATCCCGACTTTTGAATTTTGAAAAAATTTCTTCAAATGAGCGCTATTTAGGACCCCTGGAACCCAAATCCGAGGTCGGTTTCAGACTTTATATGTTTATATATATATATATATATATATATATATATATATATATATATATATATATATATATATATATATATATATATATATTTATATATATATATATATATATATATATATATATATATATATATATATATATATATATTATATATATATATATATATATATATATATATATATATATATATATATATTTATGTGTCACACCTATAACTAAAAAAATAATGGACCGATTTTGATAAAACTTTGCGAGTACCTTCCTTTTGCAAGTGGCTTGGATAAGTTCGTTACCCAGGAAAATCCGCAGAGGTTTTCCCGGAAAATTTTGTGTTTTCTTTCAAAAAAAAATCGAAAAAAAAAATTTCTCCGGAATTAACAAATTAAGGGCGACCAAATTTTATACGCAAGTTTATATCATTATAGGTATATTACCTACCAAAATATAGCTCTGTACGTTAAAGGACAAAAAAGTTACAGGCATTTAAAGAAAAATAAATTTGGGTTTTCCTCAAAACGTCAAAGTCGAGATTTTAAACTTCAAAATTGGTAATATTTAGGCAATAAACCTGAAACTAATATGAGCTATGGAAAGAAAATGTCTCAAGAAGAATGTTTTACAAAGCCTGAAGTCTTAGTTTCAATCGTCATTGTCCTTCATTTTACTAAAATATCCCCAGAAAATTCATTTCAAATAGACCCTTTCTCTGATGATTTGGCAGTAGTGTTGGCTATAGAGTTTATCGGTTAATAGTATATCATTTTTGTCGAATTTTCGTAAAAAATCTTTAAAGTCTAATATATCCGTTATAATGCACGATACGGAAAAAAAATTGTATACAGCTACATCTTAAAAAAATATTTCTACAATTACTGGGTAGCCCATAAGTCGATGTTAATTCAAATTTTCTTTTTTAGTAAATTTTCTTTAAAAAATTCTCATATATATACATATATACATACATACATATATATATATATATATATATATATATATATATATATATATATATATATATATATATATATATATATATATATATATATATATATCACCACAGTAGAGAAACTCCACACCCAGAAGCCTTTGACTTGTGCGGGGGAGCTTACATACACATATAGACAAAGGACACCCCATAACTCATCAGAGCCGGCCTTTCCATATTCGAGTAAAAAAGACTGACTGTTTGAATAGAAGACTCGAACCCGCGACTTCGTAGTCTGATTCTAGAGGTTAGAGGTTACTCACCTCGCGAACGGAGATATTTTGCCTATATATATATATATATATATATATATATATATATATATATATATATATATATATATATATATATATATATATATATATATATATATATATATATATACGCATAAATTGCACCTAATATATAGTTATCAGTACTTTGCTAATTGACAAATTACTTTAAATTTAATAATAGTGAAGATTCTTTATTATAAAGCAGACAGAAAAGATAAACGCAGGCGATGGGAGCTCCCCTTTTCCAGAGAAGAATTTCCGTAAGCCCTAACAAGGCTTATACAAGATAAAACTCCGAGAGGAGACCAGAGCAACTGTTATAAAATTACGAAAAAATTAAGGAAGCATTTTTTCAGGTGATAGCGAAAGTATTACAATTCCAAAACCACCGAACGCGCATAAATGCAACCAGCACATACAACAAGGGTGCAGAGTTATCTGGCAACGATTCTGTTAATCATAATAGAAAACAAAATAAGAAGCAAAGTTAATGGATAAAAAAATAGTTCACATTCAAACCTGGTCGACGAACTAACAGATCCAGTGAGTAAGATACACTGGTTACAAAGTGCTGATAGGTGAAATGATAAAATATTTGTAAGGGATACTCCATATTTTAGATATTTAGATATAAACCCAAAATCAATATGACAGAAACAAAAGTAATAAAGATAAGTAAGGATGTATAAGACTCTGAAAATGCATCTAAAGCTGAAAGGCCAACAACCTAAACAAATAGAAATGTCGAGATACTTTGGGTGAGGGGGAAGATCGTGACGAGAAAGCAAGGATTCGGTGGGCAAAAATTTTTTTCACTGATCAATATTTTACCTTGGGCCTAAAGAGGAGGTTCATTACGTCATACGTATCCTAGGGCAGAAAGATTGACTTTGAATTAGCAGGACATAACGATAATCAAAGTTGTGGAAATTTGGACATGAAAGAAAATGACTAAACAAGGCACATCGATAAAGAGTCGAATAACAGGATACTAGAAGAGGTGACAGAAGAGAAATGTCTACTGGAATAAATTAAGAGGAAAAATATTTGTTGAGCATATTCTCAAGTCTAATACCTCTATGACAACAATGATTGAAGGATGCATATTAAGAGAAAAGGGAAAAGGCAGACCAGAGAAAGTTTCTTGAAAACCTAGCCCAATTCATGAATTACGGGTGCTACAATAAAACGAAAACCGCTGCAGAGAAAAAGTCGTGGTTGGGATGACAAGATACATTGCATTAATATTTTGATGGCATTAATAATTATTATTATTAAACAATAATTCAAGTGGTTCAGGTATCTAATCAAAATCAAAGAAGGAGGCATCTAATCAGAATCAAAGAAGGAGGCATCTAATCAGAATCAAAGAAGGAAGGCAACCGGAGAGGTATGGAGAAACTGCAGGGAAAACAGGCCAAAAAGGATATGGGATAAGACCATAGAGGAAAATTTGTAGTCCAAAGGACTGACGTCAAATGAAAAAATCTCGGGACGCAGCAAGTGCGTTATGGTAGTGAATTTTCATAGAAATGATCTGGCACAAAATATTTTATTATAACTTTTTTTCTTGTAACATAGAAATTTAAATTTTGGTGTATAGTTTACTTTTTATATGGTAAACCTACCTATCAAATTTGGTTATCATAGATTTTTTATTTTTTAAGATAAATTTTTTTTCAAATGAAAACTCAAAATTTTTTCAGAAAACCTCGTCCGATTTTTTTGATTAACGAACTTATCAAAGCCATTTACAAAAATAAGGTACATGCCAAATTTTATCAAAATCGGCCAATTATTCTTTGAGATAAAAATTTTTTTCGAATGAAAACTCAACATTTTCCCGGAAAACCTCGTCCGATTTTCCTGACTAACAAACTTGTCAAAGCCATTTACAAAAGGAAGGTACATGCCAAATTTTATTAAAATCGGCTTATTACTTTTTGAGATAAGAATTTTTTTCGAATGAAAACTCAAAATTTTCCCGGAAAACCTCGTCCGATTTTCCTGACTAACAAACTTATCCAAGCCATTTAGAAAAGAAAGGTACACGCCAAATTTTATCAAAATCGGCCCATTATTTTTTGAGTTATCGGTGTGATACATATATATATATATATATATATATATATATATATATATATATATATATATATATATATATATATATATATATATATATATATATATATATATATATATATATATATATATATATATATATATATATATATATATATATATATATATATATATATATAAACATATAAAAATTGAAACTGACACCGGATATGGGTTCTAGGGGTCATAGTTCGCGCTCATTTGCAAAAATTTTTTCAAAATTCAAAAGTCGGGATCTCCCCATTAGTGAATTTTTTCTACGAAAATTCACTAAAAAGCACTGGTAAAAAATACAGAAGACTGAACAGAATCTCTGCCATTTATTTATCTTAACGTCTAAGAGTAAACGAAACTTAAGGATTATGAATACGATGAAAATGATACTTATAAATCAATTTACTGGAATGACTATAAAACACAGAAAATAAATATGGGTGAGAAAAAAATATAATTTTTAAAGACCTTGTGAGGAGAACGGTAAAATTTGTTGGACATATTCTTAAGCAAAATAACTTTTTGACAGCAATTTTTCGAAAACACATACCTACATATATACTTGACAAAATGGAAGAGGCAGACGACAAAAAAAATCTGGAGAATCTAACCCAATTGAAAAAAGTCTGGACACAGCAAATGCGTTATAGTGGCGAATTTTCATTAAAATCTTTCAAACTTGAAAAATCCTCGAAAAGAAGAAAAATTGTATTTCCGCAAACAATATATAGATAATTTGTTTATTACAATTTGAAAAAGTTGTTGAAAATGCGTAACCATAACGCACTTGCTGCATCCGAACTATTACTACGAGTTGTATTTCTCCGTTTATTGATTTACTGAGTAAAGAGAGGAATTGTTTCAAATTCATTTTGTTAAATATAAAATCGCAGAAACAGTCCACTTCAATAATAGCTATCGAAACAAAAATTTAAGACCCTGTTATACACACTTCTTGCAATGTTTACTGTCCAATACCGGCCTTCGTTTTATAATGTTTATTTAAAAATCACCAATTTTGAAGTTTCTAGAAAAAAATTTGTAAAATTTAGGAAGCATTTTTTTGGTACTTTTTGACGTCTATAATATGCAATACATTTTGTTAAGCAGATACGTTATATAGGTATTTTGACCTCCTTTAACCCCCAGTGCGACCGATTTTTTTTAATGCTTATAACTTTTTTTCCTCTAAAGTTAGAGAGTTAAATTTTGGCACATGGTATACGCTATATGTGAGCAACTTGCGAAAGAAATGTGGCTAAAACATCTTCGCTATTTTCAAAATGACAAAATATTTTGCAAAAGACTACTCGAATTTCCTGGGTAATAAACTTGACCCAGACATTTAAAAAGGAACACGCATGACAAGTTTCCCGATTTATTTAGTTACCGTGGTGACACTTATATATATATATATATATATATATATATATATATATATATATATATATATATATATATATATATATATATATATATATATATATATATATATATATATATGCAGGGTTAGTTTAAAGTATGGAAACATATGAATATCTCACAAACGGAAAACGATAAAAACAAAATTTTAACATATGTTGCAAGGTTGCCAGAGGTGCATATTTTCAGGTTACGAGAAAACATACAGGCTGCTCCTGAAAAGCGTCGTGGTTGCAATTACTGATTTTTTAAATGGAACATTCTATATATTATATCATTTTATGAATCATTTCGAACTGTAGATTAACTTTGTGATAAGAAACAACAAATAAAAATCTTTTCACAAATATTGTATAGTTGCCATAGCAGCGTCTTTTCAAGGTTACCCAAAATATACAGGGTGGTCCTGAAAAGCGTAGTGGTTGCAATGGTTAATTTTTTAAATGGAAACCTGTACGTTAGATGGTTTTTTTTTACTCCTTTCGAACTCTAGATTAACTTTGTTAGAAGGCATCTTATGCCCAAATTATATGGTTACGCAGATATCTACAATTACATAATAAGTACTTATTCTCAAAACGCTGGCTATGCTTTGTAAATAAATTTTAGTGAACTGTCAAAATTAGTTAATGTCAATCACTTTATAAAATGGCATATCTTAGTGATACAGAACGCATACAAATCCTAATTTTACGAGGCTTTGGCGGCAAGGATAGAAAGTATGAAGAAGTTACACGCATATTTAATGAATTGAATCTTCAACACGTTATTAACAGATCAACCGTTTTTAAAACTATCAAGAGATATAGAGAGACTGAAAATGTTAAAAATTGTCCTAAACCTGGCAGGACGAAAACTGCTGCAGAAGATGAAACAAAACTAAATGTGTTACTCCAAGTTGAGGAAAATCCTCAAATACCTTCAAACCAGTTAGCGCTAGACAACGATATCGCTCATACGTCCGTGATAAGAATTTGAAGTCATAAAAAATGAAACCTTATAAAATTCACTACAATCAAGAACTTACAGAAGATGACCCAGACCGCAGATTACAGTCTTGTGAAATGGTTGAAGAAAAAAAGAAATTATTGAAAAAAAAGTATTTTCTGATGAGGCAACGTTTTGCCTCAACGGGGAAGTAAACAGACATAATTGGCGGATTTGTTCTAGACGCAATCCCCGTTGGATGCGGGAGACACACACAGTGACCGCAGGAAATAAATGTTTGGGCGGGGCTTATTAATAATCACATAATCTGACCCTTTTCTTATAGAAGATAATTTAAATGGTGACAGATAACTGGATCTGTTACGAAATAATATCGTGCCAGCTATAGCATCCATATTTCCCAATCCAAGCAATCCCATGTTACCTTCTGATGACATATGGTATCAACAAGATGGTGCTGCTTCTCCTTACACAGTTTGGTAAAAGACTTGGATACTGCCAAATCGTAAATGGTTTGCACTTTGAACATTTACTTTTGAATTTGTTTGGTTATTTTTTCTTTATTTCCTTAAATATATGCCCCTATCGTTACGGTACGAATAAAGAAAAGGCCGGCTCCATGGCTAACGGATAATATCAAGAATATTATGAAACAGCGTGATAAAGCTTATAATAGGTTCAAAGATAGTCGCGATCCCATTGATTGGCAAAATTATAAACTAATTAGAAACCGAACTACAAATGCCATAAAAAAAGAAAAACTTGCATTTGCGGAGCGTATGCTGTCTGCAAGTGAAAATAATAGGACGGCCTGGTCTTTGACTAATAGATTTGGCATTATTACAAAAAAAGACAATATGTTACCATCACATTTGAGTGACGCAAACAAAATAAATCAATACCTCACGTCTATTAACAGTAGTAAGGCTGATATTAGAGGATTAAAAACATATTACAATAGTAATATTTACAAAAATGCAAATAACTTTCATTTTAAGCTTGTCAATGAGACAGATATTATGAGGCATATAGCCTCAATATAAACAAAAGCTAAAGGTTTTGATGGTGTGAGTATCGACATGATTCACCTATGTCTCCCGCAAATTCTCCCTCAGCTCCTTCATCTTGTAAGCTTTTGTATTGAGACAAAGTGCTTTCCCAAAGTTTGGAAAGTTGCAAAGGTTTTCATGTTCCCAAAAGGAAATAATCTAACTGAGTTTAATCATTTAAAACCTATAAGCATTTTCCCAGTTCTTTCAAAGTTATTGGAGAAAGTGATGTCCGAGCAGATAACTGCTTACCTTGAGGACAACAACATCTTGCCAAATGTACAGTCCGGATTTGTTAGGGGCAGGTCCACCACAACAGCATTAGCAAATATTAATGATGACATCCTCACAGCTAACAATAAAAACCAAGTTACAGCTTTGGTATTGCTAGACTACAGTAAAGCTTTTGATACGATCAGTCATGAACTATTATTGTACTCGAAGTTACAATATATTGGTTTCAATCATGACGCCGTTCAGTTTATAGAGAGTTACTTTTCAGATAGGGCACAGAGGGTTGTCTGCGGGTCGGATGTATCGGATTCTTTGAGTTTATTAAAAGGGGTTCCACAGGGCTCTATCTTGGGCCCCCTTTTATTCAATATTTATACGTTTAATTTTCAAGAGCAAATTATCTCGAGCAAAATACACTTCTATGCCGATGATACCCAGCTTTACAAATCCTTTCCTGTCGAAAATGCCTTAGACGCTATAGCAAGTTTAAATGCAGACCTTGATAGGTTAGTCAGGACAGCAAAGAAGCATGATCTTGCGATAAATGTCAATCAGTGTTGCGTACTTTATTTTGGCAGGAAAGTCAGTAGGAATAGGGTTTGTTCTCAAAATATTGATATTTTGATAGATGGGAGTCGCTTGGAAGCAAAACAATCTGTAAAGAATCTTGGTCTCATAATAGATAACAATTTAAAATTTTCTGATCACGTCACTAATCTTCGTAGAGCTAGCTTTGGCATATTGAAATCTTTTTATAGCCACCGAAATTGCCTTCCAGTGAAAGTAAAAGCTCTCTTGGTAAACTCGATGATTCTCTCGCGCTTTAACCATGCTGATGTTGTGTATGGACCTGCCCTTGACAGTTGGGATCGGCAATAAATAGAAAAGGTTCAGAAGTCATGTTTACGGTTCATCTTTAATCTAAAAAGAACAGATCGTGTTTCTTATAAGTTAAAAGAATTAGATTGGCTGAATATGAAGAATCGCTGGAAAGTACATCTTCTTTGCTTAACTCACAAGATTGTCCTCGGGGCGGGACCTGATTACCTACATCAGAAGCTCTTTTTTCGGAGACAAATACATTCGCTCAATACAAGACTCGATCACTTGTTTGCCATACCTAAATATTATACGAGCCAATATCGGGGGTCTTTTTCCTATGTTGCACCACATCTGTATAATAAAATACCTTTTAAACATACTTTATGTTCTCTGCCAGGGTTTCGGAGATATGTTACAGATTTTTATAAAATAGTCAGTTTGCGTAGTGTAGTTATAATAAATCATATTCATATTTAGGAATTCCTTTCTTTCAGCTAAATTTAAGGCGCACAATTGTCAATGTTTTGGTGTTACATTGTTTTGTTGTTTTAGATACTAAGGCATTTATAATTTGTTTATTTTATAATTTGTTTATTTTGTAATTCCTACATTTTAAGTTATCTTTTAAGGGTTAAGTGGAACGAAATTGTAAAATTAACTTCGCCCTAATAAAGACCTCTTATTATTATTATTATTATTATTATTATTATTATTATTATTATTATTATTATTATTATTATTATTATTATTATTATTATTATTATTATTATTATTATTATTATTATTATTATTATTATTATTATTATTATTATTATTATTATTATTATTATTATTATTATTATTATTATTATTATTATTATTATTATTATTATTATTAAATGTTGATTTTTTTAAATAGGATTCAAGTTGTAATACTAGAATAAACATTTTGAGGCTTACCGGCTACGCTTTTCATTACCACCTCTTTTATTTTATATTTCCGTAGCAACCCTACAATACCTGCGAAAAGATTTTTATTTGTTGTTTTCCGTGTATCAGATTTATATGTGTTACTATTAGTTTTATCAATACATGTAATGCATAACAAAGTTAATCTAGAATTCGAAAAAATTCATAAAATGATATAGTATACAGGCTGTTCCATTTAAAAAATCAATCATTGCAACCACTACGCTTTTCGGGACAACCTGTATCTTTTGTCGTAACGTGAAAATATGCACTTACAGCAACCTTGCAACATATGTCAGAATCTCGTTATCGTTTTCCGTTTGTGGGATATTCAGATGTTTCCATACTATCCCCTGTATATATATATATATATATATATATATATATATATATATATATATATATATATATATATATATATATATATATATATATAAACATATACATATAAGCATATACATATAAGCATATACAAATTGAAACTGACACCGAATATGGGGCCTAAAGGACATAGTTCGTACCCATTTGAATCAAATTTTTCAAAATTCAAAAGTTGAAGAATTTTTTCTACAGAAATATGCTACAAAAACCACTAGAAGCAGAAAGTTATGATTGCGGCAGCAAGACGATATCGCTTTCAGACAGTGATTATTGTGATGAGCACCAAATATAACAATGGTCACATGACACATTCTCTGAATACAAAAGAGTAAAAGTTAGCTACCGAAAAACTCATAAAATCTGCAATATTATTGAATGCATGAAATAATTATAATTATACTTTCTACAAAAAAAATTGAATGTTTTTACAAAGCCCGTGGCACCGCTACTGACTTCTTTTTATGCACATGCATATGGATGGATTCCTTCGTAATTAACTTTACCAAAACTGATTGCGATGAGAGGCAAATAATTGTAATTTGTTATATACCTTTGACAGTAATAATTCGCTTCCTTTCATATTCACTCGTCTCATCGGTTTTTTTTTACAATAAATAATAAAGTGCAAAATAAAATGTGGGATAAGTCTGAACCTTTTGAGCGGCTTGTCACGACAACAAAAGGAAGTTGTAATTGTTTTAAAATGCTGTACTGAAATATGAAAAATATACGTTTTGTAATATAGTAATTGGTATGTAAACCATAATATGACATTGTTCTGTTACAACTTATTTTCACCAAGCATATAGAAAGCATTTCACAGTGCGAGTTAAATAAGATTATGAAGCTACAAACGATTTTTCCTGTTAATAGAAGCGACCTAACTTTAAGAAACACATTTGTGGCAGTCGGTTTCTAAAAAATTTGAGATCGTATGAATCAAAATGATGTTCAAATTGTCATGTACATACGAGAGCTAGGAAAGACTACGATAAATTAGTTGTTACTTTCACATCGTCAATACGTGTGGATGATGGTATCGGCGAAAAAAGTGTCTTTTTTTTCGCTTAAACGTCGTAAAAAGTTTTAAAACATATAGAAAACATGATTTGGCAAGGTTTTTTTTGTCTGTCGGTCTGTCGGCCTGTATCTCTGTCTGTTTGTAGCCACGATAACTTTAGAATGAATTGAGATATCGTCTTCAAATTTAGTGTACAGTTAGCACCCGCCAAACGAACGATTCGGATTGTTTCTGGGTAAAACCGCTTCACGGGTAGGGGATGAATGATGAGTGATTTGCTGAAAATTGATATTTGTTCGTTAACACTCTAGTAATGAGTATAAGGGTTTAAGGTTTCTTTATCATTAAACTTTAAATTTCATCATACGTCTGGTTTTCTGTGCTGAAATTAAATTAGGGGTTGAATGTGTGGGGGCTAAATATCGGGGATAAAAAATTTGAATTGTTTTTGTTGCTGAAGCGGCGTAAAAAGTCTCAAAATATATAGAAACCTTGATTCTGAACCGAAAATGTTCTTGTCTGTCGGTCGATCTGTCTGCCGGCCTATACGTCTGTCTGTTAGTATGCGCAATAACTTCCCAAAGAATTGAGGTATCATCTTCAAATTTGGTATCCGGGTAGCACCCGACAAAGGAACGCTTCTAGTTGTTTTTGAGGGGTGATTTGGTGAATATATACATTTTTTCGGTAAAACGTTTCAGAAGTTTATGGGTACAGGAATACGTATATTTTCTTTGAAGTCAAGTTATGAACCCTTAATTCACTCTAACACTTTTTTCCACGATCCTCTAACAGCTTCTTGATAAAATGTTTCCCAGACTTTTCACCCCACTCATTTACATCCACTCCCATTTAGTTATCTGTCGTGAACCCTCGCATATCAAGTGTTCTTTGAGTTCTGGAAACAGTTTGTAGTCGCTCGGTGTCAGATCTGACAAATACGGTGAATGTTCCAATTGTTCGACCCTAGCGCTGTTGATGGCAGACATTGCTATAAGTTACTGGTGACTTAGTGTATTGTCTTGATAACAGTGTGCCATTTTTTTAGAAACTTCGACGACAAGTATTTATTTATTAAATTATTATAGTACTAATCATTTATTTTAAAGCTTTTTTTAATTAATCACACAAAATGACACATTGAGCACTACAAAAAACAGTCAGCATCAGCTTTCCTGCAGAAGACTGAACCTGCACTATGGGAAGGAAGCCACTGTGTTTGAGTTCCATACTGATATTTAATCTCGGGATCCTAGTGATAGGCCCAAGATCCATAAACTTTTACAAAACTGTCTAAAAACCGCCCAAAAATCACAGCATCTCTTATGGTCGTTTGGTAATTAGTGGAAGCTATCTTGCAAAAAAATATGGGCTAGAGCCACTGTAATTGCCTTGCTGGTATTTAATATCAGGATCATAGTGATAAACTCAGGATTCATCAACTGTTACAAAACGGTCTAAAAACCACCTACAAATCAAAGCACTGTTTCTCTTATGGTTGTTTGTTACAATTAGTGAAACCCATAGTGCAGTAGTTTTTCATATTAAGTTGTTCTGATAGTATGTTGTGTATTGTATAGTGAGACAAGCCTGTTTCTGCTGCTATCTTTTTGATCCTAATGCAGCAATTCCAGCAGCACAGGATCATGTGCTTTTTCAACATTTTCTTGAGTAGTGACTTATGTAAGTGCCACTGGTATGTTCATCTTTAAAACAAATCCTACCACAACTGCAATCCCAATGACAACGTTTGACAACATTATAGAATGCGTAGTTTCAGCCAGCTTTTCTACCAAATCTTTGTGAATATGACCTGGACTATTTTATAGGTACTTACTCACTGCTATCTGGCTAGCTCCTCATTTCCAAATAATAACATATATTTACGCTGGTACATATGTATTACTACTTGATCTAAAAGTGTGGCACTTTGACAGAAATGTTAGTAAATACCTGGCACCGAAACGTCAAAATATGCAAGTATGGTAACTATAGAGTACTTTTAAATAGGTCAGAGCTTTATTTTGTTTGGCAGTAATATGTTAAATGATTTAATATAAACCGTAAGTCTTTTTGTCTTAATTGATTATTATATATTTGAAAATCCATCCACCGGAGGGCATTCTGAAGTTTAGATACTTTAGGAAAAAACGACAAGACCGGTATATACTGGGGCAGAGTATATAGAGGAACAGCAGTAACTACCGCCATCTGTTGAAACTTTGAGAGATTGCATATTGTCAGTATGGTCAACAACGAACTTTGCTACTGTGCTGAACTCTGGTGTGATAGTCCTAGTTTTTTGATTACATCACTCTAATATTCTTGCAGGTATGCGTTGTTGATAATGCTTGTTGTGCTTAAGATTTGTTTTTTGCTCAAAAGTTTTTAAAATTTTTACAAAGTGTGTTTTTTTTTGATACAGGAGTGGAGAAATGCATCATACAGACCTCATTCACAGCACCGTAGTGTGTGGGATATCGAGGTACTGTGAGACTCTTACTCACTAAAACTCCGCTCTCTGCAGTACCGGACCTTAGTCCATACCCCCGCCGGAAAGAACCCGCACAATGACGATTTGGTTTGAATGTTTCCATTATAAAATGCCGCGGGGGCGTAATCGGGCAAGCACAAGCCTGGGACCTTAACGCCCATGTGAAAGTTGCATATCGTAGCCAGCGGCATCATGGAGAGGAGCACCCGGGCCAGGAACGGCCTCCACGAGCCTAGCGGCGAACAGCACAGCTTGGGTCACAAACCCGAGCATCGAAGGTCTCTCCAGATCGGAGCTTGGTAACGCCTCCGATATCCGAGTCCACAATCCAACCAGCCACCGCCAAGCCCACAAAAGCCGCCCCTCACCCAGACGCACCTGTATATATATATATATATATATATATATATATATATATATATATATATATATATATATATATATATATATATATATATATATATATATATATATATATATATATATATATTCGTGTGTGTGTGTTTTTGTTCCTTTAGCATCGGTCTATTTCCGCGACTGTCACTATCCTAGAAATTTTTCCGAACACCAGACTTTCTGTAAGGAGGTAAGCGATTTTTAACGTGCCCAATATCGCATGGACACGAGACCGACGGCTTTACGCCCCCTTCAGTTGATGTTAATTTTACACTATGTACTGAAAAAGTGAAAGAGGAACCCAGGGAATCCCAGGGGACTCCTTTCACTTTTTCAGTATATAGTGTACAATTAACATCAACCGAGGTTGTGGCATTGTATTTGAGTAAGCTGAATGCATGCACGTTCCCGTGTCCATGCGATGTTGGGCACGTTAAAGATCCCTACCCTGCTTACAGAAAGGCAGGGGTTCGGCAAAATTTCCAGAATACTGAAATGAACCTGCTCCCTGGCGTCGGCGATTAGTCATAGTCGCGGAAATAGGCCGACGTTAAAGAAATTAAAAAAACACACACACAGTGTATGTGTTATTAAAAAAAAGGCTTATTTGTGACCATTCGTAATTACAAAAATTTGCGTCATATATATATATATATATATATATATATATATATATATATATATATATATATATATATATATATATATATATATATATATATATATATATATATATATATATGGGCTAGGGGTCTTAATTCACGCTCACCTGAAAAAATTTTTTGAAAGTTACAAGGTGATCTTTCTTTCTAAGTACACTTGGAGAACCCAAATCACCACAACTCATTTTAAAAAACCTCTCACTAACCAAGTTAGCGGCTGGAATTAATTAATTAATAATTAAGAATTATTCATCCTCTGATGACGCTAACTTGGTTAGTGAAACGATCGTCAAGTTTTTTTTGTGCTGTGGTGATTCGGCGTTCGCCAAGTGTACTTATCAATGCTCATGACAGGTTCCAATCTTCACTTAACGAATTCTTTCTACGCAAATTCTCTAACAAGTCGTAACCATTTTTCTCGAATCTCGCTAAAGAAACTGTTCCATTAAAACTTTGCCAAATATTCTTTCACACAAAAATGTGGAAACAAATTTTTCCTTCAACAGAACTGTTTTGTAAGAGAATTTTCCAGTTCTAGAACATTTTGTACATGAGATTTCACTACTAGAACCTCGGTGGTTCAGCGGTAAGAACGTGTGCCTCTGAACCGATGGGTACTGTGTTCGATCCCACGGTACTCCTTTCACTTTTTTCAGTACAAACTGTAATATTAGCATCAACCGAGGTTCTGGCATTGTATTTGAGCAAGTTGAATGTCTGCACGTTCCGCCCTTCGGAGGGGGCGTAAAGCCGTCGGTCTTGTGTCCATACGATGTTGGGCACGTTAAAGATCCCTACCCTCCTTACAGGAAGGCAGGGGTTCGGCAAAATTTCCAGGATAGTGAGGTGAAACTGCTCCCTGGCGTCGGTGATTGGCCATAGTCGCGGAAATAGGCCGACGTTAAAGAAACAAAAAACACACACAATTCACTACTAAAATAAGTAAATAATCATACAATCTGATCAAATACAGACTTCTTGTGTGCCTCCACAGCAAATTTTCTTTTGTCTGGCGATGACTTAAAAAGCAAAACCGGTTGCTGTGGAGAAAACAAGCATTGGTGAAACCACAGAAAAAGTCTCTACGTATGGAATGCTTACACCAAGTTAGGGTAGCAACAATCTGATCTACTAAGGGGGGGATAGTATACGCCTTATATATATATATATATATATATATATATATATATATATATATATATATATATATATATATATATATATATATATATATATATGTATATGATCTGGTTTTAAAATTGACTTAATAGCCTTTAACTGCCTCATCTCCTAATTGGTGAATTTTTGACAAAAATTCGCTACAAAATATATTAGTATTACATAATCTAATCAGATAACCTTAGGATTGAAAAGTCTGGACGCAGCAAGTGCGTTATGGGGGTGAATTTTCATTAAAATGTTTTTAATAGCAAATATGTGTTTTTTTAAGAAAGCAGGCATCAAATTTGGTTACCATCATAACCTATATAGTAGAAACAATGTGTCATGTTTCATCAAAATAACCTGTTTGAAAATGTACACAAATTTCCGAAAGTAAACCTAAAGTGTTCCCGAAAAAACTGGTTTCTTGGTCAACCTTATAGGTTAATAGCAAATTAAGCTATTTAAATTTAAAGCATTTAATAAAAATTCATTACCATAACGCACTTGCTGCGTCTCGAATTTCTTTTCTTACAAACGTGCAATATATTTCAATAGAAAAAGCAAAAATGTAATAACATAAGGTGCGTGTTCGATTAAAAAAAAAATTCAAATCACCAACGACTTATGGGCCACCCTGTAATTATACAAATATTTTTTAAGATGTAGCTCAAGACACCCTATAATTAATGTATACAGTTTTTTTTCGTATCTTGTATAATAACGGATATTTTCAACTTTATTGATTTTTTACGAAAATTCGACAAATATTATATACCATTAAATGATAAACTCTATAGCTAAGACTACTGCCAAAGCCTCAGAGAAAGGGTCTATTTGAAGTGAATTTTCTGGAAATATTTTAGTCAAATGAAGGACAATGACGGTTGAAGCTAACGCTTTGTAAAATATTCTTCTTGAGACATTTTCTTTCCATAGCCCATATTAGGTTCAGGTTCTTTGCCTTAATGTTGCCAATTTTGACGTTTTAAATGCGTATAACTTTTTGTCTCTTAACCTACAGAGCAAAATTGGTAGGTAATTTACCTATAATGATATAAACCCGCGTACCAAATTTGGTTGCCCTTACTTTGTAATTTCGGGAGATATAATTTTTTTTCAAAAGAAAACACAAAACTTTCCGGGAAAACTCGCGCCGATTTTGCTGGCTAACGAACTTGTCCAAGCCACTTGCGGAAGGAATGTATTCATCAAATTTTATCAAAATCGGACCATTAAGTTTTGAGTTATCGGTGTGATATATATATATATATATATATATATATATATATATATATATATATATATATATATATATATATATATATATATATATATATATATATATATATATATATATATATATATATATATATATATATATATATATATATATATATATATATATATATATATATATATATATATATATATATATATATGTGTGTGTGTGTGTGTGTATGTATGTATGTATGTATGTATGTATGTATGTATGTATGTATGTATGTATGTATGTATATATATATATATATATATATATATATATATATATATATATATATATATATATATATATATATATATATATATATATATATATATGTATGTATCACACCGATAACTCAAAAAATAATCGGCCGATTTTCATAAAATTTTGCGTGTACCCTCACTTTGTAAATAGCTTGGATAAGTCCGTTAGCCAGGAAAATCGGACCAGGCTTTCCAGGAAAATTTTGGGTTTTCTTTCTGAAAACATTTTTATCTGCAAAAATAAAAAACGATGATAACCAAATTTGGTCCGTAGGTTTATGATATTAAAGGTAAACTATATACCAAAATTTAGATTTCTATGTTACAAGATAAAAGTTTGGTCTCAGATCATTTCTATGAAAATTCACTACCATAACGCACTTGCTGCGTCCAGACTTTTTTTTCTTCTAACCTAGATATCTAAATTTTGGTGTGTTGTATACGTTTGATATTAGAGACCTACGTACCAAATTTGGTTGCCATAGTTTTATTCTAAGATGAAACAATTTCGGAAATAAAATCCAAAAGTTTATCGCAAAATGGTCAGCGATACACTTTGGAAGGGCACCATCACAATGAGAAGCAGAATATATAAAAATCATCGATTAAAAAATTGAACAGCAATAGGACAAGATGGGAGTCCTATGGCACACCCCCAAAGCAATTCCAATACTGGATGAAACATAAGTTTTTACTTTGATTTGGAGGGAACGCCCACTCAAAAAGGATTTGATCAAAATACGAAACAATCAATTTATTTCTTTAATTCGCTCCATAGTGTACTGCTGTAGGTATGAATACATATAAGAATTTAAACAACCTAATATGATTTCTAGAGGTCCTAGTTCGAGAAGAAATTTTTGTTAAAATTCAAATGTCGCGATCGCAATAGCAAATTTTTTCTACGAAAAAGTGCTAGCTGAAAATAGTTCTAACAAATGTGTGCGTCGATTTAGAAACGCAACAAAGGGTTTCATTCAGAAGTTTTTAAAAGTGATTTGATAAGGTTCTACTTACTTTTGAAGCCCTTGATGGTTACGTCAGCAGTCCAACACTATTCACAGGCACCATGTTGAAAGCACTACAGTTTGAGCACTGAATACACTAAGAAATTATTTACTATATTTAAATTATTAGAAAAAATAGGAAACATCTAACGCTATAAACATACGTTAAACATTTTCGGTTATGCTGAATTTGTATATTGACAAACCAAAAAAATAATGAAGCATTTTATTCATTAGTGAGAACCTAATCAAAGCAAATTATCAACCGGATCAATACTAAAGACAAAATCTAGAAAAATCAATATTTACTTATATGAATCTAAATATCACTGGTATTCACACCCTACACTTCGACCGAATACGAAAAGACTTATAAAGCGTCTGCAACAAGATCTTACAGGCTATTAAATAACTACTGATAAACATTCCGAAGTTTTTTTCAGTTTTTATGTCGATATACATGAAAACAAATGACTCATGTATTTACTGTGGAATGAAATCGTCTTATCGCTATAGTTTTGTGTGGTCTTTAGCAAAAAGATAACGCATACGTACATATATTATTTATTTATAATTAAAAGTTTTAAATTGGGAACCAAGTACATACGTACTAGGGATGGGCACCTAACATCGATGTTTTTGGAATATCGATGTTTTTCATTGAACATCGATGTTTAAAACATCGATGTTGTAATTTCGATGTTATATTTTTAACATCGATGTTACTTGTAATCATCGAAACATCGTTACGTATCCCACAAAGCCTGTTGCAAATGCATATCGTTTGCAAATTAAAAAAATTGTCTTGCTATTGTTTGACGACAGATATATGGACAGATATGCAATTTAGAAGTTTTATTGGTGTTACTATGCACTTTGAAGATAACAATTCCATAAATTCTGTTGATTTAGGTGTATATCTTTTAGATGAACGGCATACAGCCGAATACATTTTAGGAGTGTTAAAACGTATATGTGAGGAATGGGGTAACCTAGAAACTGAAGTTACTACTGTTGTTACGGATGGAGCGGCCAATATGACAAAAGCTATTGAGGAAACGTTTTCCAAAAAAGGCACATTCATTGCTTCGCTCATCAAATAAATTTAGTTGCTGACAGAGCTATAAAATCTATTTCGGAATTGTGATCAGTTATATTTAACTTAAAACAATTGTAACGTGGTTTAGGCATTCAGTAGTAGCTGCTGATGAATTACGGAAGGCACAAACAAGCGACCATAAACCTGAAAAAGAATTTATACAAGAGGTGTCCACCCGCTGGAATTCCACATACTACATGATTAATCGTTTTCTTGAACTGCGGGAATACATAAATACCATAGTGAACCGACATCCTTCTGCCCCCACAATGGTTACAGCCAAGGAAGTTTTTGAACTGAATAAAATCATTGAACTTCTAAAGACGTTAGAAGCAGTAACAACAGAAATTTGTGGTCAAAGGTATATTAGTTCGAGTCTTGTAATCCCTCTCACGTATATTTTGAAAAAAGAAGTTTCACACATTGAATGTGATGTAAACGACACCTTAGGTATTTCACTAAAAGAAGCACTTCTCCAAGAATGTATGAAACGATTTTCTGCTGTTGAACAAGTCCAACAATTAGCCGTGGCAATCTTGCTGGATCCGAGGTTCAAAAAGATTTATTTTAAGAGTCCTCATAATGTTGCAGCAGCAGTTAATCTAATACAACAGTTATCACTGTTAGCAGAAACGCAAGGATATGATGACCACAATCGCGAAATAATGGAAAGTGAAACGACAAATAATAAACAGGACACGGGTGAGTAGGCTAGATTATCACAATGATGTTTGGTAAAAATTTTAACATAATTATAGTTACTCCAAAGGACAATATATGGGCGCATCATTCTCAGTTAGTTCAAAAGAGTGCTTCATAAGAGAAAGAACAATTAAGCGAAATGTCTTTGTATTTAAAGAATCCTCTAATTTATCTTACCGAGAATCCACTGTGGTCAGATAATAAAAATGTATGTCCCCATTTATACCCTGTCGCGAAAAAATTCTTGTCCATAGTGGCGACTTCTGCACCGGCAGAATTTTTTTTTCCAAAGCTGGACAGACAGCCACGCAAGAAAGAAACCGTTTAACGGGAGAACAATTGGGCAAAATATGATTCCTTCAGTCCATTGACAGAGATTACTGGAGTATATAAAACTGTATGGTGAGATTATCAGTATTATCAGTAATATTGGTGAATTATATATATATATATATATATATATATATATATATATATATATATATATATATATATATATATATATATATATATATATATATAAGCAGGGTTATTAACAGTTTAGAATTAAATTTGAAGTTTACTTTTTATTATTAAAATCATTAGAAGTTAAGTTCTTCTATTTTTGTTACTACTTATTTTTTGTATTACTTGCACCTGCCATAATCTGCATCGGAATATGTTTCCATTTTCTAATGCCTACAAAACTACAAACTATTTTTTTTCTCGAAAGAACATAGAATTATAGAATTGGTAAATTCACAATTATTTTGAAAACATCGCTGTTTCCTAACATCGATGTTTTCCAGCCGATGTTTTTCCTACCATCGATA
This sequence comes from Tillus elongatus, assembly GCA_964006375.1. Taxonomy (NCBI): domain Eukaryota; kingdom Metazoa; phylum Arthropoda; class Insecta; order Coleoptera; family Cleridae; genus Tillus; species Tillus elongatus. Next base: position 178,610,003 of record OZ023263.1, on the reverse strand, counting down.
GTAGGTTTCGATGTTAAGCATCGATGTTAACATCGATGTTTTAAGAAATGTGCCCATCCCTAATACGTACTTATAGCGTAGTCGCGTCCATCTTATGTAAAAATAAATTTTTACTTTTAGCGAATTTCAATGAAAAATATTCATCTTTGATTTATGAATATAGATCATTGTTGCCGCAAAACCAATATGGTTTTCGCAAAAGTAGATGTACTATACATGCAATTTCTCACATGGTGTCAGATATCCAATGCAGTTTTTCTAAAAATAATTACGTACCTAGGTTGTGTTTTTGTTGACATACAAGGAGCATATGATTCTGTTAATTTAAAAATATTGAAAAACAAACTAATATTAGACGGATTGTCAGACAGAGTTGCCAGTAACATTGTTGAGTTATATAATGCAAGACAAATATATATTAGAGATACATATAACAACTTACATGGTCCATTACTTACATCTAGAGGTCTGCCGCAGGGATCCATTCTAAGCCCCTTGCTATTTAACATTTACACAGCTGAGTTGCATAAACTATTTGATGATTCAGTGCAGTGCATTCAGTATGCTGATGACATTTGTTTATACATTAATGGTTATTCATATCAATATTGTGTCAATAAACTTGAGTATATTATGTCAATTTTAAATAAGTGGCTCTTTGAGCAAGGCTTTGAACTTAGTCCTCGAAAAAACTTGCGTTGTGTTTTTTACTAGGCATAGATTAAGAATAAGCAATACAATAAGACTTCAAAATTGTGATATTCCAATAGTTAAAGAATATAAATATCTGGGTGTTATCTTTGATATGAAATTGTGGACTTCGCATATCAAATATATTAAGGGAAGGTGCGAACGAGGAATGAACTTACTAAGGTCAGTTTGTAATTCAACGTGGGGTGCAGATGTTAAGATATGTCTAATGTTTTATAGATGTTACATTAGGTCGATTATAGATTATGGTTGCGTCGTATATGGATCTTCTTCAAACTCTAATTTAAAAATAATAGATCGCATACAAACGAAAGCAATTAAAATATGTATTGGTGCGATGAAATCATCACCAAATAATGCGGTCCTAGTGGAAAGCCAGGAACCACCGATATACTTAAGAAGGGCATTTTTGGCCAAAAAACTAGTTATAGAATGGCGACACTATTATCCATTACGTTTAAAGGTATTATATTGGCTTTTTCTTGAATGCTTGTCTAATACTTATTGGTCAAAAAATAATAATCCACCATTGGTTGATGCATACGGCAATACAATGCACTTTGCTGACGCGATTGTTTCAAAAGACAAAATCCCAATATTTACCCTTCTCTATCAAAAAATGCACAAAATAGATATAATATTTCCAAATTACACCATTTTCCCATCTCTAAATCGTTCCATACTTAAAGCAACATTGGAAAAGTTTGACAAATATACACAAATATATACAGATGGTTCAAAATCCTTATCTGGGACAGGCTGTGCTTTTTATTCCCAAGACGGTAGATACCAAAAAATTAAATTAAATAATATAGCATCTATTTACACTGCGGAGGCATATGCCTTGTATGAAGCACTTCAATGGTCAATTGAAAACAAAATTAAACATACGCTAATTTTATCAGATTCCAAATCAGTTCTGCTTTCACTTAAAAATTACACCAGACATGGCAAAAATCCAGTAATATGTGACATTATCAGTCTGTATCAGTCGATAAAGGATGGTGGTAATCGAGTCCGATTTATGTGGATAAAAGGGCACACGGGACTAGCAGGCAACGAAATAGCAGACAAACAAGCTAAAGAATGTATTGAAAGTCCAAACAAAATAATAAACTGGATTACTGCTGACGATGTAAATAAAAAATTAAATTTGAAATAAGGGAAACGTGGGAAAGTGTTTGGCATGAGTTTGTTAACAAAACAACTAACCGATATACACTTATTCATCCAATGTTGCCTAAAAAAAAACCACACATTGACGAATTTATTATGCCAAGGTACTATACTACTGTAATTACCAGAATGAAGCTGAATCACGGCTGCTTTCCACAACACCTACGAAAAATAGGCATTAGTAATAATCCTTATTGTACATGTGACAACAGTTACCTAGGAACTTTAGAACACCTCATGTTTCAGTGCAGTTTGTATAACCCGATACGTAAACAACTCTGGAAAGAACTCAAAGATGCAGGAGTAGAGTTTCCTGTGAACTTAGCCACACTTATTTGTACAAATAGCCTGAAAATCTATAATATACTTATAAAATTCATTCGGCATACAAAAATCAAAATTAGTTTTGCTATTTCTCTATATGTGTATTTTAGTATTAGCCTTAGTTAATAATAATATTAATATAAATTTAGTTTTCCTACTGTCTCACCTATTGTTTTTTATCCCATGTCATTAGCTGTCCAGTGTTGTTTGTTTAAAAAAAATGCCCTGAAGGACACCTGGGCGAGAAGCGAGTATCCCATGTTTCTATCCTTAATAATAAGTAAGAACACAAACATTTATATTTTGCCAAAATCGATATGTTAGAAGATAAATATTGCTTATGCTATAGCCATTTAGAAATAGTCATACTCTGTAAGAGCTTGCACATAAAGGTACGTCTATCGCTTTAACCCTCCTTATTGCTGTAAGTGTTGACATCCATGCTGCAAATTATAAATATATTTGAAGGAGAATCGCTCTTTATAACAATGTATAGATATAACAATGGTACAAATTTACTGCAGAGTTTTGTGGCCAATGGACGTAATGTCCGAAGCCAATTCCTTCCACACACACACATATTCATATTTGACAAGATCGCGACTGTAAGACTTTCTATCTTTTCAAATGGGCGCTACTTAAGAAGCCTAGAAGCCATATCCAGGTTATTTTATATGATGTATGTGAGGGATAGGTGCATTTTTAGCGAATTTTCATTAATAAATTTCACGTTTAGAGAGGTAACGACTTTTTTTTTCAAATGAAAGATATTTGAACCTTTCTTTTAAAAGTGGCTGAGATAGGTTCGTTATCCAGGTAAATCGGCCCAGTCTTTCCGTTAAAATTTTGGGTTTTCTTTCAGAAAATTTTTATATCTGCAAAAATAATAAAGCTCTGGCAACACAATTTGGTACCCAGGTGTATATTATAAAAAGTAAAATATGCACGAAGAATTAGGTCTCCAAGTTGAGAGAAAAAAATTTGACAATTTTATAGTTCTTCTTCCTACAGCATCAAAGTCGCGATTTGGAACGTCAAAATTAGCCATTAAAAAAAGATCCTGAAACGAATGCGGGTAATGTAGACGATTGAGGTAAGAAGTGTGTTTTACAAAGCCTTCAGTTACTGCTTCCACCGACATTCTCCTTCATTTTACTAAAATATTTGCAGAAAATTTACTGCTATAGAATTCGTGAATTCATTGTGTGGTATTTTTAGCAACTTTTCGTAGAAGAATTCGCTAATAAGCAGATCTTGTCTTTCAGCAAGTGTGTTACGGTAACGAATAAGATATCAATACGTACCATGAAGAATGTTGATACAGCAAGTATGTTACGGTAACAAATAATATATCAATACGTACTATAAAATAAACACTATTTCTTTATTAATTTTTACAATAATAAATACAATATTATGTAACAAATAAAATACTAGTATCTGTAAGATAACCACATAGAGCTTATGGAGTAGCATGTAGGTCATAACTGTATTGAGCAAACACAAATTAGTAAATAGATATTGGTATCGGAAAGTCCATGAAAAAATCCGTGGCCGTATGAGGAAATCTCGAGTTCAAAAAATTAGAAAAAAAAACAAATACTGACGCAGCAAGTGCGTTATGGTAACAAATACGGTTAGGACTTAATTGAAATCTAAATTTAAATAAACGATCGCAGCAAGTGTGTTATGGTAACAAATAAGGTATGATAATATATATATATATATATATATATATATATATATATATATATATATATATATATATATATATATATATATATATATTTAGTATAGCATTACCGAGAAGAAACTTTATAATTTTCCATGGAAGAACTTGACTCTCAGACGTAGCCAACGAACTTAGCCTCCGGAAAGGATTTTCCAGTGTAATGAACAAATCAGAAGTCTCTAGGTGGCATAGAAGCATCGCACACCATGTTGTGCATACACACTCAGATATATATATATATATATATATATATATATATATATATATATATATATATATATATATATATATATATATATATATCTGAGTGTGTATGCACAACATGGTGTGCAGAGGGCGGCTTGGAACGAATTGTACTTTGCAAGATACAAAATGGAATTCGTCATTCTTAGAGGGACAAAATAATATATTACAATCTATTCTCAAAGCCAAAATAGGCAAAACATCCGCAATACATATCAATATTTTACATACATGTGTTGTGTACAGGAAATAAAACAAACCATGTGAATTTTCTTCCTACTTCGTGCCTTTTACCAATATTCGTTAGACTGGCTTTCTACATCAACCCACATTTCCTTTGCAAATATATCGATATCGCGTTTTTACAACAACATTCACATTAATTTTCATTTGCTAGATAAGCTTACATAAAAGGTAATACATTTTTTCATATGGATACATGGACGTCTATTTGTCAAATAATATTTTAAAGCGAAAGTTATTTCATCTGTAAGTACAGGACATTTACGCGAATAAATAATTGCTAAGATACATACGATATAAACGACATCTACTTGCTACATAATCTAACACAGTGTAAACTACAATTTTGGCCAAACTTTGAAAGTTTATTGTGGCAACCTATATAAAGAAGAAAAGTCTAGACGCAGCAAGTACGTTATGGTAGTGAATTTTCATTAAAATGTTTTTAATAGCAAATATGTATTTTTTTTAAGAAAAGAGGCATCAAATTTGGTTACCAGTATAACCCATATAGTAGAAACAATGTACCATACTTCATCAAAATAACTATATTGTTTGAAAAGGTACAAAGGTTTTTCGAAAATAAACTTAAAATGTTATCGAAAGACCTGGTTTCCTGGCCAACAAACCTCATGGGTTAATAGCAAATTGAGGTAGGTATTCAAATTTGAAGCATTTAATGAAACTATGTTAACATAACGCACTTGCTGCTTCCCGAATTTTAATTCTTACACACATGCATTATATTATTCAAAAATGAGATAATATAAGACGTGGTCCATTAAAAAAAAGAACATTAATATCATCAACGATTTATGAGCCATGTGATTACAGAAATAATTGTATAAGATGCAGCTCAAGGCACCCTGTTAACGTATAGAATTTTTTCGCGTATCTTGTATAATAGCCGATATATTGATATTATCTTTTTACGAGAATTCGCTACAAATTATAGACCCTTAACCTATAACCTCTATGACTAAAACTGCTGCCAAAGCATCAGAGAAAGGGTCTATTTAAAATGCATTTTCTGGAAATATTTTAGTAAAATAAAGGACATGGATGGTTGAAGCTGAAACTTAGGAGTATGTAAAACACTCTTCGTGCTACATTTTCTCTACGTGACGCGTATTCCTTTCTGGTTCCTTGCCTAAAGGTTACCATTTTAACGTTTCAAACTGCGACTGACGTTTTAAGAGTAAAATCCCAAATCTTGTTTTTTTTTAGATGCCTATAACTTTTTGTCTTTTAAATTACAAAACAAAATTTTGTTATATAATTGTATGATAAAACACGCCTGCCAGTTTTATGTATATATATATATATATATATATATATATATATATATATATATATATATATATATATACATACATACATACATACATATATATATATATATATATATATATATATATATATATATATATATATATATATATATATATATATATATATATATATATATATATATATATATGTGTGTGTGTGTGTATAAAAAGTGAAACTGATCTCGGATATAATAATAATAAAGTTTATTTCAACAAAAAATAATACAAAATAAAATACAAAACATGGTACCAAATAAATGAAATAAATGTATGAAATAAACACATGTAAAACCCACGAAAGTGTATACTTGTATGTGGGCACATGAAATATAAATAAATAAAAATAAAACATACATCAACTTTTTAAGCTTAACCTAATTCAATTAAATGTGTGGGAACTATCCGCTCACTCAAAACATCAACAGCAAAAACAACGCACACAACACCACACAACCAACCAAACCCAAAATCTAAGACAATATGTAGGAATATCTAGGAAGCCTAGTTCGCGATCAGTTGAAATTTTTTGAAGATTCAAAAGTCGCGATCTCCTCTAGTGAATTTTTTTAAAGAAAATTTACTAAAAATGTACTGATTAACAGGTATTGTAGAGAAATGTTCTCCAAAAGGTTTTTAACAACGTGTGTGCTCTAAAATCATTAATAATGGCAAACCAGATGCATATAGGCAAACAAGTGTGGTAGCAAATAAAACAAATGAAATAATATATTTTAACATCAGAAGTTTCACATAATATTTGTCTTTGGTACACATATGTGATATTGTAGCATGTTTTCGAGGCAGCCCTACAGAATTAAATGACTTTAGATTTTATTAATAACCTTGATACAAATATCAAACTCACTTCAAAACAAAAAGCTAACAGTAGTATAAATTTCTTAAATTTAACCATTAAGAACAGCCATTCCCATCCTGTGGGGCGAGCATATTGAGAAAAGATAAGAAAAAATATGTTATTAAAAATTTACCGAAAGCAAAGCATTAGAATATACTTATATAAGAACCTCAGTGGTTCAGGTGTAAGAACGTGTGCCTCGGAACCGAACGGTACTAAGTTCGATCTCAGGTTCTCCTTTCACTTTTTCAGTACAAACTGTAACAATAACCGAGGTTCTGGCATTGTATTTGAGCAAGTTGAATATCTGCACGTTCCACACTTCCGTGGGGGCGTAAAGCCGTCGGTCCCGTGTCCATGCGATGTTGGGCACGTTAAAGATCCATACTCTCCTTACAGAAAGGCTGGGGTTTGGCAAAATTTCCAGGATAGTGAGGTGAAACTGCTCCCTAGCGTCGGTGATTGGCCATAGTCGCAGAAATGGGCCGACGTTAAAGAAACAAAACACACACAATATACTTATATATGATCGTGTCAGTACTGCACAATGTATTTAATAATTAACTTATTAATATTAAATTAAAAACAAGATTAATAACTGTTAGTGACTCCCTTGGGCCTGTCTTGCAGAGCAAATTTTTTCGAAAGAATGTTTATTATTAGAAATTGACACCTTAAGCCCTTTTCCTATATTTAGCTGAGATTTATATTTTGTCTTCAAAGCAGCCACGGCAGAAAATCTGGTTTCGCAAAGATAGGCTGTTGAAAATCCTCTTCTTTTCGGTGCAGAAAACTCATCATCCAACCCTACACAAAATTCAAAGAGTGATTTATTACTAAATTGTTTTTGGATTTTGCCACTTGCCGTGAAGTCTATAAAGATTATTTTTTTCGACAGTTGAGAGACTTCGGTAGTATTTTGAAATGGGTCGCTAACCCACTCGTAACTTGCTATCAAGTTGAAGTCAGTATAAAATACTTTTTCAAATTCTTTGCCAGCATGGCTAAATAATTTTCAATGATTACAAAAACCACTTCCACATGTTGTTCTTCAGCCTTGTAAGTTTTAACACATTTATTTACATCCGCAAACATTTTTAGGTTTTTTTGTTTTACATTTCTGCTCCATAATTTCTACAAAAGGCATTAACTTTATCACTCGTATCCAACCCATCTGTGTTTGCTCCTTTGAGTTGAAGATTCAAGGTATTTAGTTTCTCGAATATGTCGACTAAGTAGCTCAATTTTATCACAAATAAAACATGTCGAAACTTCTCGGCATCCGGTAGGTTTTTCTCTCCTAGAGAAATAGCGATTTCATCTCGTAATTCACCAACAAGTTGCAAAAATGTCCCACGTGATAACCATCTTGCTTGCAATAAAATAGTAACGCTGAATGTACTGCACCCATGTCTTTACAAAGTGCAGAAAATATTTTTGATATAAGGGGTCTCATTTTTATATAATTTACCACGGTTACCACTGTCGTTAGCACAATATTCAGACCAGGACTCATTCTTTGGAAGCCAGAGGTTCTCTGTGGATCTTGAAATGTGTCCAGATACACTGTAAAGTTTTTTGTTTCACAAAAGCTTGTATACTTTGGAATTTACCAGACATTGTACGAGCACTATCGGTGCATATTCCGACGCAATTCTTCCACTCTGTTTGTCTCGTTTAGAAAACCATTTGAGATAGCAAGTAATGCAAGTGATGTTGCTTGAGTTCTATTGGGTTACAAAATGGTAGTTCTTCTACTGCTTACATACCATCACAAAATGGAGCATAGGCAATTAAATGAGCATCTTGATTGATATATGTTGCCTCATCAATCTAAATTGAAAAAAATTAGTCACACAACTCCCCGAAAAGCTGATGCGGTACATCTTCAGCTATATCACCAATTCAACAAGCAACAGTATCATTTGATAGAGGTGTGGACTGCACGAAGTTGTCTTCATCAGTAGCTCTCGCTAAACTCCAGATTTTAACGACAGCTTCTGATGAAGACAACTTGGTTGTCGAAATATGTCACTAGCGCATAACTCTCTGTTATTATTTTGTGGTTTTTTAGGTGATTCTGCTTTTTGTTCCATACGACTCTATCACCCTTTTTTACAAAACTGTACCATTCATTGATACATCATGCATTTTCATACCTTTGCCTCAAATCAACGTTGAAAAAGAAATTGCAATGATCAAGCAGGTATCATTTATTAATGGTAAGTTTGTTAAAATAGCAGATAATATGATAGACAGAAAGGGATAGAAATTAGCACTTAGTTTGATTTTTCCAACTATTACGCACACAAAAAATAACAAATATGTTTCGATATATTGCTTTGGGAACATTTGAAAAAAAATAAGTTTAAACACCTGGTACAAAGAATATACTTAGAAATACCACATAGGCAAATCTGCAGTTGCAGAATATATTGTAGATACTCAACATAGGTCCACAGTAGATAACCACATCACCACAAATATCAGATTCTGGCGCTATTTTTGCGACACTGGTATTAGTTAAATGTTCAACTATTTGTAAAGCTTGTTTCTTTCATTCTTATTAGGTAAGCTGTTCGGATTTTAGTGTGCCTTACTCGTAGCTCCGAGTATATCAAAAACAAGTTGCTTTAGCGCTGCGATGAGTTTAGGAAAAAGTAACATAAAAGTGTGGGGGCGCTTGAAATACTTTGGAATAGAAAATTATTTCCATATCAAGTGCGCCGTTTTTACATTTATTAATTAGAACCAACCACTTAATGGGCTCATTAGATTGCACGTGCATTGAACGGCCATAATCGTACATATTTAATAACTTTCATATAGTTAAAATATAAATATGATCATTTTATATTGTCTTCTGATTAGTATATTTGTTTACAATTTCCGTTGGTTTCTAAAATCGTGTTTTTAATTTTTCAAAACTATTTATTTATTAAGGGCTTTTATGTAATTTCACCTGTTAGTACTTATGTATACTTAGGGCAAATTTTGCAATCAGAAATTCGACTAATTCTAATAAAGCTAGTGCTTTGAAATTTTGCACACGTGTATAACTCCAGTGACAATTCAATATAGCGTATCAAATATCATTTTAGATCCAATGCAGTGGACGCCACAAGATCGCCAATTACCTTTTTGTCACAACCCTCTTGACCTTATTATAAAATAAAAGGGCTTAACGAGCAAAATATGTTAAGTATATGATGACATTTTACACCCAGAATGGTTGCACTTCAAAATGTGAATTACTTTCTATCTCAACCCCCTTGACATGGGTATCAAATGAAAGAGTTTGGAAAGTAGAAAACGAATAGCTATGTGACGTCATTCGTAACCCAATATGGTGGTTTCCCCAAGTTGGCGGATTATTTTGTTGTCTAAATGGGTATCCGATGAACAATGGTGCGTTATCATAAATACGTCGGTTAAGATTAAGGAATGAATATCCACTAATCGATTAATTAGCTAATCGGCTGGTTAATAATCGGGACCACTTAAATTTTAATATTCGACTAGTTGATTTATCGGTTAGCCGACTAGATGAATCGGCTAGTTGATTTGCCGTCTAAAGTCTAGATTCGACTGCGTCTATCTTAGATTAGCCTATTACGATTACCAAACATTAAAATTAAGTTATAATATTACTCTTTTTATGTCCGACTAACCGAAAGATTTTCACGACAATCAATCCAATAAGGTGTGCATGGAAATTTTTCATTCTCGTTACTAATTTTGCAGCGTATTGCTCAGCTTTTTCTGGATCGCTTTATTTACAAAACGAGACCAAGGTATATTGCTGGTGTTGAAGAAGTAGAGAAAATTTCAATTTAATATTTATTGTAATAAAGAAAAGTTCTATTTAGTCATAGTAAAGCATGACGACAGATGCTTACGGGACCCGTCCATTTTTTTACTAGGTAAGAATATAAGATAAATTAACAAAACCTTACTTCAAATTATTGAAGAAAAATACGAGAGCATCCAGAGCCTTTTCTTGGGGCAATTCCGTTTTGCATTTATGATATTTCCAGCCACTGGACGCACTATTTCCAAGAATGTTGAAGTAGCAGAAATTTCCGAATATTTTCTTGCCAAGTCTGCAAGGAAAAAAGAGAGTGATTTATTTTCCACCAGTCAAGTGGACTAAGGTTTTTTTCCATTTCAGATTGCTTGCAATAGAAATCGATATAGTTTTGAGTTTTTGTCATGGTATTAATTCTATCAATTGGATTTAAATCTTACAAAAATAAGTCGATTTGGACGAACTAGCACCTTCTTCATTTTCTTGTGCATTTTTCAGACTGCTGGCAGTTTCAGTTTCCATAATGGTCGGTAGATAAGTTTAAAAAAATCTAACGGAATTAGATCTGGCGATCTAGCCGGCCGCTCCGATGGACCTCTTCTACCAGTCCATCGTCCAGGAAATATATCATTTAATAATTCACGCACATTTTGTGCATAATGTGGTGGTGCACCGTCTTGTTAGAACCAAATTCTCTTGTGAATGTTTCCATTGTTTCCTGGATATAATCTTGCAAGAAATGGTAATATGGAGTTATTCAGAAGTGCTAAATATCTGTCGCCATTTAAATTTCCGTCTATGAGGAAAGGCCAAATAATATGTCGCTCAATAATGCCACACCAAACATTAACCTTTTGAGGGTGTTGAGTATGACTTTCCCTCATCCAGTGAGGATTATTATCGGACCAATAACTACAGCTTTGGCGATTTACAGTTCCATTTAAACAGACCAAATTTTATAAATAAACTGGCGATCATTTACACACCTATTCATCACGACACCACAAAATTCTGACCTTCTATCAAAATCATCATCAGATAATTCCTGCACAAGTTGAATTTTATAGGGATGGTATTTTTCTTTTCTTAACATCCTACGAGGCGAAGTTTGCGAGATCTCAAGATATCGGGCAACTTGCCTGGTGGAGGCATGGGCAGATTCGGCAATAGCCAGTAGTGTATCTAGCTGTTTCTCCCCAGTTGTTGCAGATTTTGGTCTACCTAATTTTGGTATATTTTTAACAATGCCCGTCTCTTGAAATCTCTGGATAGTTTTGCCCACAGTTTTCCTACTAATAGGGAGTCTTTCGGGATGCAATTCATTAAATAATCGACAAACCTCCTTGTGGGATTTTTGTCTGTCTCCATATCCTCGTATAATTAAAATATGTATTCTCTGCTTAATTGATTCATATCTTATACGACAAAATGAAAAATTACTTCAGAAACACTCAAATTTCTTGACCAATAACGGCGGAAGCACACGCCGTCAGCTTGACTGTTGCAGTAAATTAGAATTGTTATTATCTTATTAAGGTAAAAAAATATCATTTATAAACCATCCTCAGTAAGACAAAAAACGGGACAATTTACAAGCAGATAAGCTTGGAATTTATTATGACCATTCGACCAGTTTGTATTCGTGTGTTACTTTACTCAATATTACTTGACCAATAAAGGCGGAAGCACTCGCTGTCAACTTGACTGACACAGTAAATTAAAATTGTTATTATCTTATTAAATTAAAAAAATATCATTTATAAACCATTCTTAGTAAGACAAAAAACGGACCATTGTACAAGCTGATAAGCTTGTAATTTATTAAGACCAGTCGACCAGTTCATATTCGTGTGTTACTTTACATATTATTTCTTTTTTGGTATAAAAGACAAAAACGGGACAATGGACAAAAAAGTACAAGCTGATAAGGTTGGAATCTATTAAGACGAGCCGACCAGTTCGTATTCGTATCTTACTTCACATTTAATTTTTTTCTGTAATTTTTTCTTATGCAACCCCCAGCTTGTGATACATTGTTAAAAGCAGAAAAGATTGTACTTTCAGAAATTAACAATTACTGGCCCTGTTACCATTTTTAAAAAATGATCTACACCCTGTATATTCTGTAATAAAAGGGGTAAATACTTAGAAATCACGTCATAATATGCGAAAATACGACCCATATGCGCATATCAAATTTCAATTTTTTTGGCCGCTTACTTTAGATTTTATAAGTCCCGGTCCATACATTTGGCGCCCATTCTATCAAAGAAAACAAATACATGCTTAGGTAGGTGCTTAAATGATAAGCAAACACGATTAATGCCTAAATGAAGTTCTCGCGCTCGATAACCTTTTAGTATAATTAACTTCGTCCTTATAAAGAACTACTATATTAATTTTTTGGCTTGGGTACACCTAACTAAAAGCTTGCTTTGAAATTTTTTTCTTGCATATCAATTTATTATATTATATTCAGAAATCGCAATGCGTACATAAAGAATGTTGCTTTCATAAGTACAGCCATGTCATTATATACGTGTATACGCTAAGATAGTAAACCGTGGGGAATGTAAGAATCGAGATATACGATGCACTAAAACTTCCAGAGATATCAAATTATCGGAACATGGTCATAAAAATACTTCTCATTTTATGACAAATTTATTTCTTAATCAGAATGTATTTCATCTTACCGCCTTCTAAATAATTTATGCCACTGATACCCAGCGGTTGGTTGGTTGTTTCCAGTTCCCCGCAGAACATTGTATAATTAATTAGAGAGTTGTTATGAGAATCATTATCATTTTGTAAAAAAAGGAAGTAGTTATAAAATTAATTTTTATGTAATCGTAAATTCAATAAACGTCCATAAACTCCTGCTGTAACTTACTACGGAACACACGTTTGAATGGACCAAAAATTTCACGAATAATCTGATATCGCCTTGAGATGCCTTTTTAATTGGTGTTTTAACATATTGTAACAAAAGAGAAAGCATCGATGAATTATTTATTTTACTTAACATTTTTAAATGCGTAATATGTATTTTTCTCTCATTTTAATATTAATTACTCGTTACTCATTTTTAGTGGTCAAAATTATACATTATGTCTTACAAAGAAGCTGTGCTTGTGCTTGTATCAACATAAATGTTATTTTAAGATACAATTTAGTATTAACTACAGTTAAAATTCGTAAGCGAAGGTTTGGCCATGCCTTGGTTCCTGCTTATCTTTTTAAAGTCAATTTAAATAGTGACCCAAATTGTGTTTGCGGCAACTTTGGGGATACTGAGCATATGCTTTTAAACTGCCAACAGAAAACAAACCTAATTGGTTATTTTATTCATCAGATCACCCAACAAAACTGTGTTCACTGACCCTTTAACTTACCGAAACTTCTTTGTACTAAACATTCTGACATCTACACACTAATAGGAGGACATACAACTAATTTAAAAATTAGGATATAAATTTATGTCTACTTGCTCTGCTATAAAAATGTCAGCCTATGTGAATGTAATGGTCCTACTGTCTGTCCTACTGTAATCCAATTCTTTACCACGGTTCTTGTTTGTTTGTGTGTTTCAAAGCTGCATAGACAAACCCCTAAAGCATGAAACGTGTGTCCCATCCTCCCGTTTTATTATTATTATTATTAAGTATTAGTTATATACTAGTATTATAACCAAAAAAATGTTTTAAAATGAATAATAAAAACGTAAGCAATGCACAATACGACAAAGAACGGCTCTATGCCAGAAAAAAGAATTGAGAAAAAAAAAGGAATTAAAAAACAGACAGATGTGAAACATACTGATCTCACCAGGTCAATTTAAAAAAAACTAATAATAAAAATAAATAAATAAAAATTAATACTGCTGATTTAGTGTGTGGGAAAGAGTGCGGAAATGGCACACTCCCGTAGCTATGTAACTTATAAAAAAAATTATATTACTTAAAAAAAATTGAGCAGCGACTAGAATTTAAGTACGTGGTAACTACAAGTCTTCAGATTTTTAAGTCAGTGCTAATTTCAAAAGCTAAGCGTTCCAGTGATGTTTCTAGTACACACACTGTCGTAAGTAGTCTCCTCCAACTGTGAGTAAGCTAAATATCGGTTCGTCGACTACAACCTCATGGTCCATGGTGACTTCTTTTCCAGACAATGAGTATGGTACACCAGAAGTTTACATATTTGTAACCAAATTTTGTTTTTCAAATTTTCGTCATCTACCAAATCAGTTTTAATCTTACAAATAGCTCTTAAATGATTCATTATAATGGATACAGTTACGACAAGATATTAAAAAGAACTTAGCCTACAATAGAAAATGCAATAAGTTTTGTAAAAAAAAATTGTTCAACATATTCTTCTCCAAGACTTACAAATTTAGCAAAACATTCATAGAGAAATTCCAAATCTTTTAAAAGAAATAAGTCATATTGGTCTTCAGCGCACTACTTAACGCACATATGACTCAGTTATCTGTCGAAAATCGGAATTAATGATAGTCTGATGGGGCTCACTCCGAAAGTTGTTACGGCACCGGCTTACTTTACTTTTACTAAAAGGTGAAAATCAACATAACTTCGTCAATTAGGCAGCGGTAGCCGAGACAAAGCTCGGACATAGAGACATCCCAGTTCGAGTTCGGGTAATATATATATATATATATATATATATATATATATATATATATATATATATATATATATATATATATATATATATATATATATATATATTGGAATGTTGCACTACACTGTAATCACTTCTAAATATACACTTTATTTGTTTGCTGTACGCAGACGTCACGTACAATTTCAGACATAGACCACACAGGAACGATCAGAGTCAGCAGCGTGCTGATGATGAACCAGGAAGGTTCGAAACTGCAGTCCACGTAAACAAATAAAACACAAAAAGTGCAGCAAATAAATAAAGTATATATATATATATATATATATATATATATATATATATATATATATATATATATATATATATATATATATATATTTGTGTGTGTGTGTGTTACTCTAGGTTTTACTCCTCGCCACTTGTAGCGGGCGCCATTAACTCAGCCGCTATCAAGGTGCGTATTTTATGCACAATAAGCCAAAGTGTGCGGTGCGGGCGGCAAAGACGCGGGCGAGCCCTAAGGGAGAAAAAAAGCTGCGTAATCCACGGTGACATTATAATAATTACCGACCGAGTAACCCAATAATATTGTCACAACAATTACACCTGTCACTCAAAGGTGCCAGTAGAAAAATCAAGAGTAAGTGACACAACAATAACCAACCTTAAGGGTTGTTAATACTTTTCTGCCTCAGCAACATAAAAAATATAATCTCAAATAAAATCAATTTTCCCTTGGTGCTAAATCCAGACTATACAACAGAAGCGGTGTCTGGCACATACAGCACACTTTTAGTCAGTTTTTCGCTGCGTTCCTCAGAATTTTCTTGCATAATTTAGCTACAAATTCACTATAATATGCTTTCTTGGCAGCTCTTCCTCGACTGTTTCTACAGATAAGTAGGAACTTATCCTAAACCAGAATCAGCATAGTTAAGTTAATCATCCTATAAATTTCGCCAGTAGATAGCGATTATAAACCGCCTGATTATTGCCTTGAAGAGCTTGACGAAGTGCAATTCCCCCAATACTAGATGGAATTCAGAATCTCGAAGCATGATAAGTCAACGATCTCTGCTCAATAGATTTCTTGCTTCTCGATATACTTTATTACAAGGTTTTCTTTAACCTTGTACTATAGGGATGATTCACCCGGTTCAAATAATTTTTGTTTTTGAACTGCCATGTTAAAATAGAGCACAAATACAACTGCTTAACATCCAAATGTTTAGCGTTCCGATATAAGTAGTCGGATGAATATAGACGTGGTTTTTCATACATTACTTTCGATACATTATGTTTTGCGACTTCTAGACCTCGCAGGTGACTATCTGCGACTCCTCCCCATACCTGAGATGTGACTCCACAAGAACACAGTAGATAATCCGTAAATAATCAGGTGGATATACTTTTTTCAGTGTCTTCACGCTGTACAAGATACACCTCAATATTTCCATAAGGTACTCTATGTGATGGTCCCATCTCAGGTGGTTTCTTTTTATGCATGAAGAGAAAGTAGAATCACCTCATAAGCCACAAAAATACCTAGTGTTTGGCGCTAGATTAGATTACATTCAATGTGAGTGGACTATCCCAGTCCCTCCACCGCAACCTTAGGTCCATTGAGGCTGACGTCTAATTGTTTAAATTTGACTCATCAAATCCAGCTCTCTGCAAGAGTCGATCATTGGTTTGAGGGTCAAAGTTGGTTTGACAGGTGTACTGCCATCTGAGTGAAGTCGTTTGCCCGTTTCGAAGCTCAACCAGGGATGACCTGTCTCCGAGTATGTCTGGGCCAGACATCCGTCAGTGTTTAACTTAATCATGAAGCCCCGCACCCAAGCGGTATCCAACCGAGGTCGTTTGCCCGTTTCAAAGCTCACAGAAGAGGCCTCAATCACCAGTTGTAATCCACCCTAGCAATCTCAGCTCTCCTCCGGGTCCATCTAGACCCGACACCCACCAGTGCTAGACTCAAGTCGACATCCTACCAAGTCCCGCTCTCAAGCATCACCCAAGCGAGATCATTTGTCAGTTTCGAAGCACACAGTGGTAGCGTCAAAATCCGGGTGTATATCACTCCCCAGAAATCTGAACTCTCTCCGGGTCGTTTGGACACCCGTGCCCTCCAGCGCTTTGCTCAAGGCGGTATCATCTGGAACCCTGCTCCCGAGTAACAGCCAAGCGAGCTCAAAATCAGAGTCTATCACTCCCCAGAGATATCCACCCCCCTCCAGGCTCGTCTGGACCACCACACCCGCCAGTGTATGACTCAAATTAGTCACCTCTTATGACAGGCCTGAGTTGCTTTGCACCTATTCTTTTAGTTCGTCTCTGGACCCACAGGAGACATATGTAGATATGTAACCCGTTTTCGTTGTCGAAATACGTATCGAGCGCAAAATGCTCTGTTATTAAATTCACTAATGAGGACATCCAGACTTTTGAATTTTGAAAAAATTTCTTTAAATGCGCGCGAACTAGGACTCCTAAAACCCATATCCGGAGTCAGTTCCAATTTTTATATGTATATATATATATATATATATATATATATATATATATATATATATATATATATATACATATACATATATATATATATATATATATATATATATATATATATATATATATATATATATATATACATATACATATATATATATATATATATATATATATATATATATATATATATATATATATATATATATATATATATATATATATATATGTATATATATATATATATATATATATATATATATATATATATATATATATATATCTTAATATATATAAATCTCGTGTCACAATGTTTGTCCTCAATGGACTCCTAAACCACTTAACCGATTATAACAAAATTCGCACACCATGTGCAGTTCGATCAAACTTAAGAGATAGGATAGTTTAAATCTCAAATTATAGTCGCAATTTTAATTTATTGCTAATTATTTGTCTGTTATTATTTCACAGTCGCAATTATCTGTTAACTCCAAATGATTCTAACAGATGTCGATACCTTTCGACTGGGTTGAGTAAGTAATCAATAGATGGCGCTGCTATGGTAAATCTACGAACGTGTCGTATAAGCTACATTTTAACAGCATAATTACCACGTGTTGTTGACGCTATAAAATTAATTAAATTTATTTTGTAGAGAACGAAATACCGTATAATTTAATTATTTCCACTTTTTACATTTTTGGTGTTAGCATAGCCGGCCACGTGTTACTTAGACTGAAGTGTAAATTGCATTTGTTAGATACTAGATAGATAGATAGATGATACTGGGACTTTGGGTATTCAATGCTAATTATAAATGTAAAACACTCATTCGCTGGTATAAGTTCATAATTTATTATCACGAGTTGAGTATTAAGTATATCACAGTCACGTTTTTACAGTATATATAGATATAAGGTTATCCAGGAAAAACCATGCGGTCCTTGGGTCCGATGGAGAAAAACTGAATTGCGAGGACTGGTTCACTGAAACAGATCACTGAAACACACTGATATTTATAGAGAGATGCGATAATTAAATTAAATTGAAATTGAAAGTATTTATAATTCAAAAAAATAGATATTAATGTTTAAAAGTTTAAGACTGTCTGCCTTGCCTACCTCATTCATGAGTTTAAGCGTCACATGTTATTTACTGTATTATACTGTAATATACTTATATTTGTTATAAAATTAAATGGAAATAATAAATCTGATAAATTTTTATTTTGTACCTATTGATTTCTGCTTAATATCAAGTGTAAGAACATTTTAATTAATTGTGTTCAACGTACTTCCCCTTCAAATCTCAATCCAGTGAATTTGTATACCAACATAAACATTTTCGTCTTTGTTCGTAAATAATTTCATTGTACTAAAGGGTTATAGTAGTAGAAAGTCAAATAAGGAGATCACCATATTTTTTTACAAATACCATCTGTGTGAAAAAGCATAGTGGACTCCGTGACTGATGTTCTCTTATTGTTCCTCTTAGATTGTTTACTATAATGTAATATAACAAAAACTTTAGCCACAGCAACGCGTGGCCGGGTCAGCTAGTATATATATATATATATATATATATATATATATATATATATATATATATATATATATATATATATATATATATATATATATATATATATATAGATGTGTGTCACACCGATAACTCAAAAAATAATTTCAAAAGGATTTCAATGAAATTCGGCAGACGCCTTCCTTTTGTAAATGGCTTAAATAAGTTTGTTATCCAGGAAAATCGGACTGGGTTTTCCGAAAAAATTTTGAGGTTCCTTTTAGAAAAAAATTGTATCTCCGAAAATAACAAAGCTATGGTAATTAAATGTGGTTCCTAAGTTTACGTTAAAAAAGTAAACGCTACACCAAAATGTATATCTCTATGTTATGAGAAAAAAGTTCTGGACGCAGCGAGTGCGTTATTGTAGTGAATTTTTATTCAATGCTTCAAACTTGAAAAACTCAATTTTCTATAAATGTAGAAAATTTTATTTTGGTATATAGTAAGATCTTTTCTAAGGAAAGATATTGACCAAATTTCATTAAAATAGCTTTGTAATATTCGAAGAAAAAAATTTTTTTTCAAAAGAAAATTTAAAATTGCATAACTCAATTTTCTATAAACTTAGAAAGTTGAATTTTGGTAAGTAGTAAGGTCTCTCCCAATTCAATATATCTAGTAAATTTCATTAAAACAGATTTGTAATTTTCGGAGAAAAAAGTTTTTTTTGAAAGAAAACTCATAATTTTCCTGGAAAACCCAGTCCGATTTTCCCGGCTAACGAACTCATACCATCCATTAATAAAAGAAAGGCACTTGCCGAGTTTAATCGAAATCGGTTAATTATTTTTTAAGTTATCGGATGGATATATATATATATATATATATATATATATATATATATATATATATATATATATATATATATATATATATATATATATATATATATATATAAATTGAAACTGACCCCGGATATGGGTTCTACGGTCCTAGTTCGCGCTCATTTGAAAAATTTTTTGCAAAGTCTCACCATCGATACCTTTCTATTAGTGAATTTTTTTTAATAAAAATTCACTAAAAAAAGGTACAAGCATTTAATTTTTTTAGATGTTTGGTGCCAGGTTATTTCTATGAAAATTCACTACCATAACGCACTTGCTGCGTCCAGACATTTTTTTTTCAATTTTTATCCACACCTCTTCTATCTTTGGGTCCATGCTTCTGTTAATTTCCTCTATTTTCTTCTAATCATATTCATTGCTTGTATTTACTGTATAATCCTTTCTTCTTAATTTTTCTCCATGTGTTACCTTCTTGTATAAACTTCAGTATTTCTGATGTCACTCGCGGGTTCCTTGGTTCTAGCGTCTTACTGCCTAGTACTTTTTCATGTCAATATAAGACGAAAATTTTCCTCAATTATTAGCCTATGCTAGCTTGACAATTCACATTATTATTATTATTATTATTATGTAAACCTTGTTTTATTTCAGAAACAACCGTGAAGGTAGTTAATTTGAACAAAATTTTTAGAAAGCGGAAATGCTATGTTTCTATTGGTTGTGCTCATTTGATTAGTTTTATTGTTATTTATAACCAATTAAGGTTCTTTATCTCAGTTTTTAATCAGTAAAACAAACATTCTACTAATTAAAAACAAATATCACGATACGCACAATTCGATGAAAAAATATATGGTGACATTAATTGTCCACATAAAATCAACTTAATTAGTAACATCTACAAAAATCGTGCACCAAAATGATGCTGTCTCTTTGAAAGACGCTGTTAGTAATTTAATTATGCTAATTAGACTCCAGAAAATAATTAAAAATCTATAATTAGAGTTGTTTGAATGCATTATAAAACCATAATTCACATAAAGTGGCAGTTGTAAAGATCTGAAAGTACAGATTATAAATAACAGCTTCATAATGTCTAGTATTAAAGAACGGTGAGATCATTATAGAAATTTGTGATAGTCAGCAAATCTTATAGCCAACATTAAAAAAAATTAAAACATCTTCAAATCCTGTTACGCGTGTGTTTATCTTTGGTCAAAATGCTTGTTAGTTGCCTTAAAATAATTTGCTTATTGTTACTAGTTGTTGTCGATTTAGAGTAAATTGTTATGCGTTAAGTTGTTGGTTTTATTTTTGTGAATGCTTGGGAAAATTCAAATGATCAAAAAAATCAAGAGATAATAATATTATAATAATACTAACACCACAGTAAACAAACTCCGAGGCCAGATATCTTTTACTTGTGCGGGGAGAGCTTACATATACATATAGATAAAGGACACCACCTATAACTCATCATAAACCGGCTTTTCTACATGTTAAAAAGCCGACCGTCCGAATACGAGACTCGAACCCGCGATCTGCTAGTCCGATTCTAGATGTTACTCACCTCGCGAACTGAGCTATTCAGCCTATAATGTATAGTTAGCAATTTATTTACCTGTGTTAATTTTACAACATGTTTTACAAATAAGTATAAGCCTGTGTTTGTAACACAATCCAAGTGAAGGATAATCTTACAATCCAACACCTAACAGAAATGCCAAAATAGGTAACCCAGTGGCAAGAATCTAAAGTGGCTTTACTGTAAAAGGGCCTTTAAAAGTTTTCGTCAATTCAGATTCCACGAAACAATAAATAGAACTAGTTTCTTGAAGATTTGCCTTTTACTTGGTCAATTAATGAAAAACTCTATCAGGGTTAACAAGCTTAAAAATTATAGAAGTAATAAATTGTATTGAACAGCATACAGTCGTACTTTTTGTATGTGCCATTTGCGAATTCGATATAGGGGAGAGTTGAGGCAAAATGACATACAAGGCACAACGCCATACCAGCAGTTTCTCGGGAGCTCTTAGAGGAATATGTTTTCTGTGTGTGGCAATGCTGGAAACTATACATATATCATTCTTTGCCTATCAACTACTAATACACTCGACCGCCGGCGAAAAGATTCCACCTAACCAGTGTTGTTCCCGCTAGCACGATCGTGCCAGATTTAGCACTGTGTCTTCAGATTTGACACTCTCGCACCCCTTTACACTTTTCTGGCACATTTAAAAAATGTCAAACTACGCTCCATTCTCAAGTCGGCACAGATATAAAACACATGATATAATGACTTAGAAGAGATATGATATTGCGCATTTGCCCCGCCCCCTGCTATGACGTCACGCGGTGAGTAACGTTATAAAAGTCCAACTTCACACTTAAAACAAAGTCATTCGCAATAAAAAAGTTTCTAAACGTCATTGACGTTAGCTTAATGCGGTTGAAGTTACGCCTATATTGCCTTTTTCAGATAATATAGATCGCAGCACTAAATTTAATCTTTTGCATTTTTATTACTTCCAACTGTATGCACTTAAATATTAGTAAAATACGTAATTTGTTAAGAGGTTGTGATGAAACGTCAAACCCCACTGAACGACAGCATATTATTGTTGCATTGGACTCACCACTTGACACCATGCGCGTGACAGGTCTAAAAATAGGTAGTCGGAATATCATATCTCTCGTTATTTGCATCATGTATAAAACATACACACATTAACACATGCATGAACCGCATTCGTAGTTTCCGTTTTCCGCATGCGCATTACCCGTCTACCCGTTACTCGATGGTTAGATTCATTATTATAGGTTGGCATTTTTAGTGTAATGACAGGAACAACACTGACCCTTTCTGACATTTTGTAATGTTGATGTTAAACTCAAAGTCAAGATAGACTGAAAATGGGTTCTAAACAAAATAAATAGATTAAACCTGAGTCAGAAACTGTCGACAACAGTGCATCAAAACATCAACAGCAATTTTTCGCTCCCGTTAATAATGATGAAAATAAATATAAAGTGCGAAGTGTTAAATTTAAATGTTACGAAGTCTAAAAAGAAAAATAAAGTTGTTGAACAACCACTAGTGGATACTATTGAGCAGGAGCAGCCTCCTGAAGAAAAACCTAAAAAGGCTAGGCAGAAAAAACGAAGCAAAGCAACACAAACCATGATTTCAAGTGAAGCTAAAGAAACTATTGTGCCAAGTGAAGATGAGCAAACTGTTACTTCAATTGAACCTGTTAATTTATCTGGAATTTATGAGAGCATGAACAATATTAGCGCAATTCCACAATCACCTACTGCAAAGAAAAAAAGGCAAAAGCAAGAAAACAACTGTGGTAGAGACTGTTAGTGATCCTGTAAATAATGATACTGTAAATAAAATAAACATTTTACAAGACATTGTAATCTCTGACTGGCCATAGGGGACGAACGTTGTCCCCCAGTACATATTTCAGTTGAGTTAATGCCTTGTCGGTTGTGGTACATAGGTTGGCATACCTTTTCAACTTTTGCGTGTTGCGCAAATATAGAAATGTTTTGGATTTTTATTTTATTTTGTAAGAGAATAGGTATATTTGTTTTTATTTATTTCAAAGAAGCTTATTTCTTGTTTTTTCGTTTAATTATCGTTTTATCATCATAAATATGAATAATTTCCCTCTCTTTCATGAGACCTTTTAGGGTCTTTAGAAGTCTGGGCATATTTTAGCACTCAAACCGCAAATTTAGTACCGAAACGTCCCTAAATTCAGCACTTATAATTTCATGACAGGAACAACACTGCACCTAACCTCACAATTGACATAACTCTGTCTGGAACGCAACCGGGCAAAACGACAGACGGTGTGCCTTACATAAATATCAGGAGTTTTTTCGTTTCAGGTGGTATCTAATTACAAGAAAAAGCGAATCAACAATGCTGGTCGGTTGATGATATGCAGAAGGCATTAGAAGCGGTAAAAGATGAGAGAATGGGATTAAAGAAAGCATCTATTAATGTTCCTCAGGCAACATTGTGGAGACGCTCCTAGTGAAAAATATTCATGGTCACAGTGTAACTAAGTGTCGCCGTCGCTTCAAAAAGTCACTCCATTTTGGGCCTGGTTACCCGTGACTTGAAGGAACTGGCATACAAACTTGCTGAGCGCAATGTATAAGAGCACCAATTTAATTAAAATAAGAAACTGGCTTGTAGACAATGGGTTTACAACTTTTATTTCTCCGCACCCAAATATATATTTAGAAGTTCCTGAAGCTACGTCCGCTGCAAGAGTCAAGACCTTTAATAGACCTCAGGTAGAGAATTATTTCAAAAAGTTGGAAGAAACAATTCAATTAAACATATACAGCCAACGATTATGGATGAAACTAAACTAACTGTGCAAAGACCTAAAAAAAATAATTCCTCAAAAAGGTAAGAAGCAGGTGGGCGCTCTAAGAGGTGTCCATACCACAGCTGTAGTCTGTATCAGCAGCCATGGAAATTTTATTCCCCAGCATTGATTTTTCCTGGGGAAAATTCAAATAAAATTTATATGACGGAGCTTCACCAGGTACCCGCTCTTTGTAGAGACATTTTCTTCAAATGGATTAAACACTTCGTGAAGTTTGTGAGTTCTACGATTGAAAATAAATCCCTCTTAATTTTAGATAGCCACGTGAGCCACAAAAACATGTAGTCTCTCGAATTTGCAAGGAAAAACCACGTCGTATTATTTTGTCTTTCAACCCACTACACCCACCGACTTCAGTCCCTTGACGTCGTATTTTTTGGACCTGTAATATATCATATAGCTCCAATATTTAGAAAACTCACGATAAAGCGGCCACCGTTGTGATAGCTCTTCGTGAATTTAAAGCACTGGGAATATCTCCGTTGAACTCCAATATATTCCCAGACCATCCCTATTTATCTACCTAGCGCTGCTACTTATTTTTAATCTTTAAAGTCGCTATTATTAGTGAATTTTCATAGAAAAAAATTCATTATTGGGGATACCCCGACTTTTGAATTTGGAAAAATGTCTTTAAGTGGACGCGAAATAGGCAATATTTATATATATAAATATATGCATGTACCTTCCCTTAGTAAATGGCTTGGATAAAATGTGGTATCTTGTTTCTACTATACAGTGTGTTCCAAACTGGATGGGAATGTATTGCTATCTCCGTTATTATTAGAGATAGGGAGACGGTTAAATTAGCAATGTTTTGTAGAATTTCATGCTCGTTCCAAATATAACTTGTATTTTGCCCTGCCTCTTTTTGTTTTCGAGTTATTTTGATAAAAACCAAATTTGTCGATTTCTTTTTTCTTCAATATCTAAGTAGGCGTTGATTTGACTTGTCTAAGACTTGCACATTATCAGGACACTTTTTACAGAGTAATATTTTTGTGCTATTCTCAACTTTATATTACCTAGCATTATTACCTAATTAAGTATTGTAAATTATATCACAATATTTTTTTATCGTGAATCATTACGGAAAATTATGTTAAAAGTAGAAATGTGTTGTTAGACTTCATGGCCTACTGCTTTTTGAACACTTTTTTTTGTCATTTATTATCTGGTATTGGATTTCATAGCCTACTATCCTCACAACGGTTCTTCTCAAAATTGTCAGTGCAATTACAATATTTCTCAAGCATGTTGTACATCATTGGAAATCTCTTTTCACAGGCTATCACATGAGGTAAAAATCAAATATGGCTGCCATAATAAAAACAAACGTTGATACCTGTAGCTCAAAAACAAATGACAATCCAAAGTTGAGAATAGCACAAAAAGATTACTCTGTAAAAAGTGTCCTGAAAATGTGCAATTTTTAGACATGTCAGATCAACGCCTACTATATTGAAGAAAAAAGAAAGAGACAATTTTATTTTTTTCAAAATAATTAAAAAACGAAAAGAGGCACGGCAAAATACAAGTCATATTTCGAACGAGCATGAAATTCTACAAAACATTGCTAACTTAACCGCCTCCCTATCTCTAATAATAACGGAGATAGCAATACATTCCCATCCAGTTTGGGACACACTGTATAGGTTATACCGGTAATCAGATAGATACCTTATTGTTAAAAATATTTTTATGAAAATTCACTTCCATAACGCACTTGCTGCGTCCTGACTTTTTTTAAGTGTTCATTTAATAAAATATTTTCAAAAAATCTATTTGGAATAGAGGTTATTTGTATACTAACGCATAAGTTTACATACGAGCTTATAGCATATATACAACAATCATGTCATCTGCTCTGATATATTAATTATAAGAGTTTTGCATTGACACGACTTTATAACCTGTAGCAAGAATATGTATGTGTTTTTGTAAATATTGTTCCTGTTGTAAATAAAGTTTATTGAGTTCGCCTTCCATCCATACTTAAACTCAGTGATGATGCGGTTTCAAACCCAGGTGTGTGAACCACATTTTTTAAGTTTCTTATTCTTTTTTTTAACATTACATGATCAGATTGTTTCATTGGAATGAATGTCTAGCGAATTTTTATAGAAAATAGTGCTGTAAATTAAATCATAACTGCCTTATAGCTGTAATAATCCACTCTTCTCAAGAAGATATTCACCAGGTGGAGATTGGAACCTCTGATGAGAACTGATAGGTACACTTGAAGAACCCAAATCGTTTCGAAAATTGTGGGTTTTCTGTCGGAAACAAATTTACCTCTGAAAATAATAAAGTTATGGTAACCAAAATTGGCTGAATAACAACACAATTTTATATAGTTGCATATATGCAACTATATAAAATTGTGTTGTTATTCAGTACAAGCCTTAGACTTATCGAGGAGGTAAATATTATGCGATTTATATCACTAAAGCTAATACTAATTCTAAAAGT
This sequence comes from Tillus elongatus, assembly GCA_964006375.1. NCBI lineage: Eukaryota > Metazoa > Arthropoda > Insecta > Coleoptera > Cleridae > Tillus > Tillus elongatus. The sequence continues at coordinate 178,583,171 of OZ023263.1, read as the reverse complement.
CTGGGGGCATCAAATGCGTTATTGTAGTGAACTTTCATAGAAATGATTTGGTACCAAAAATTTATTCAAATTAATTGCTTATACCTTTTTTTCTTGTAACATAGAGATGTAAATTTGGTATATGTTTACTTTTTGCATCGTAAACATTCGTGCCAAATTTGTTTACCATCACTTTATTATATATAATATCTTAAATATGAATTTGAAAGCTCGAGTGCCACGTGTTGTCTTATTGTAGATTTGGTTTTATTGTCCTTTGTGATAATTGCTTCTTGTTAGTCTTAATTGGTTTTTGTTTCAATTTTCCGATATTTGATATATACTTCAGTTTTTATTTATTTTGTTCACTTGTGAACACATATTATACATGTGTTAATAATTATAACACTAATAATAACTATTATTACACTTTATTGTTATTATTATAAGGTCGAGATTACGTTCGTTTTTCAGCTGGTGACCACACACAGCTATCAGATGGCAGCACATGCAACCATTAGCATAAAACGCAAAGAATCAAATTGATTTATTGGGTTGGTAGGCGTTCAGTGTTAGCGAATAAAGCAGAAAACCTATTAACGTGAAGTCAATTTGCCATGAAAAAGAAATTTTATTATTTTTTAAACCGTTAATAACTAACCAGATATTAATGGCAAAAAGCGCAGGTTTTTATTTGTATTACGAATAGTGTTGATGTTATATAAAATCAAAAAAAAAACTCCATTAGTTTTCATTCCCAACTATTAGAAAACTGAAATACATAAACATACGAATATTTATATTATTGATTTAGTGAATTTAGTGAATTTTCTTTTACAAAATTCACTAATAAAGAGATCCTGACTTTTGAATATTGAAAAAATTTCTTTAAATGAGTGCTAATTAGGCCGCCTAGAACACATATCCGGGGATATCCGGGGTCAGTTTCAATTTTTATATGTATATATATATATATATATATATATATATATATATATATATATATATATATATATATATATATATATATATGTATATATGTATGTATGTATGTATGTATGTATGTATGTATCACACCGATAACTCAAAAATAATGGACCGATTTTGATTAAATTTGGTGAATACCTTCCTTTTGAAAGTGGCTTGGATAAGTTCGTTAGCCAGGAAATCGGCCCAGGTTTTTCCGAAAATTGTTGTGTTTTCTTTCGAAAAAGATATATATCTCCGGAAGTAACAAAGTAAGGGCAATCAAATTTGGTACACGGGTTTATACAATTATAGGTAAATTACCTACCAAGCTCTGTAGGTCGAAAAACAAAAAAGTTATAGGCATTTAAATACATTAATTGGGGTTTCGCTCAAAACGTCAAAGTCGCGATTTAAAACGTCAAGATTGGCAACATTTAGGCAAAGAACTTGAATCTAATACGGGCTATGGAAAGAAAATGTCTCAAGAAGAATGTTTTACAAACCCTGAAGTCTTAGTTTTAACCGTCATTGTCCTTCATTTTACTAAAATATTTCCAGAAAATTCATTTCAAATAGACCCTTTCTCTGATGCTTGGCAGTAGCCTTAGCTATAGAGTTTATCGTTTAATGGTATATAATTTTTGTCGAATTTTCGTAAAAAATCAATAAAGCTCAATATATCCGTTATTATACAAGATATGAAAAAAAATTTATACATTCATTATAGGGTGTCTTGAGCTACATCTTAAAAAATTATTTTTACAATCACAGGGTGGCCCATAAGTCGGTGGTGATTCAAATTTTCTTTTTTTTTAGTCGGACACGCCTTATGTTGTTGTGTTTTTGCATTTTCCATGGAAATATAATGCATGTTTGTAAGAAAAGACATTCTGGATGCAGCAAGTGCGTTATGGTAGCGAATTTTGATCAAATTCTTCATATTTGAATAGCTAAATTTGCTATTAACCTATAAGGTTGACCAAGAAACGAGTTTTTTTCGGGAACACTCCATTTTAAGTTTTTTTCGTCTTTGATGCAATTTTAAGGTTATGTGATGTATCTTCAATATTGTTAGCCACTTTTTGTTGAAAAAAATTACTAATTAAAGATAAGCACTTTGAAGACTTTTAATTCAAGTTTAATGTTGTTGCCCTTAGTTGGTAAAACCGTTCAACAGTTAACATAGACGTAAAGATTTGTGACACCAGAAGAGGTTGTATTCTTTACAACCGGATTCAATTTTTACAGCATCGAGAGGCAAAAGAATTTTCTCCGTGAAGCCACAGAATAAGTATTTAGTTTTGTATTTAGATCAGATTTTGAGTATTTTTTTATTTATTTAATTTATGTCTATTAGCTAATTTCCTTATAAATGAATTTAATGAATTTTCTTTGAAGAATCATTTGTAGAGAATTTTTGGTGACAAATTATTTAATTGATGGAACATTTTTTAAACGTCGAAAATAAGCTTTAAATGGATTTTCGTGCAAACAAATTATTTTATTTTCAATTTTAATTACGTATTGGGTATATAATTTGAATGTTATGTATGTTTTTAGCAAAATTTTTTATAACAAATATTTAGCTAGTTTTCGCAGAATTTTTTTTGTGCTTCCGTAGAAATCATTTTTTGTAAGCTGTTTTTGTAAATTTTGGTAATTGATGATAAATGTTTAATAAGTTATTACAAAAAAAACTTTTAAGGATTTTCTTGAAACAATTGCTCACAAATTGTCCTGAGATTTTTGTTCTCGTCGAAAAAGTTTTTGGGAAAAATTATATTTTGGTAGGTGGGTAAATAACTTGAAATGGTTCATTGGCCAGGAAAATCGGACCTGTTTTTTTAAATTTATTTAATTTATTTTTATTAGCGAATTTTCTTGTACAAAATGTTGTTTTAATAGCGAATTTTTTTATAAATAAACTTAAGGTATTTTCTTTGAAGAAACATCTGTTGCGAGTGGATCATTTTTTAAAGAAAATCGTCGAAAATTGTGTTTTAATGGCTTTTCGTGCAAACAAATTATTTTATTTTCAATTTTAATTACAGAATAGGTATGTTATTTCAATTTTATGTGTTCTTTTAGCAAAATTATCTGTAAAAAATATTTAGCCAGTTTTTGCAGAATTTGTTTTGTACTTCCGTAGAAATCTTTTTTTTTATGATTTTTTTAAAAACGTTTGGTAATCAATGATAAATGTTGAATAAGCTATTATAAAAAGAAAGTTTTCGGATTTGCTTCAAAAAATTATTTGCGAATTTTCATGATTTTTTTTTAAGTTTCGTCGAAAATGTTTTTGTGAATAATTATATTTTGGTAGGTGGGTAAATAACTTGAAGAGGTTAGTTAGCCAGAAAAATCGGACCAGTTTTTTCGAAAACGTTTTAAGTTAATTTTCGGAAAGATTTTGCACTTTTTCAAACAATAAAGTTATTTTGATGAAATATGGTACACTGTTTCTACTATATTAGTAACAAAATTTGATGGCTGCTTTCATTAAAGAGAGACACATTTGCTCTTAAAAACTTTATTTTTAATCGAACACACCTTATATTATTACATTTCTGCATTTTCCATCGAAATATAATGCATGTTTGTAACATAAGAAACTCAGGACGCGGCAAGTGCGTTATGTTAGCGAATTTTTATTATATGCTTCAAATTTCGATAGCTCAATTTGCTATTAGGTTAACGTTTGTTGGCTAGGAACCACTTTTTTCGGGAACATTTTGAGTTTATTTTTCAAAAATCTTTTACATTTTGAAACAATAAAGTTATGTTAATGAAATATGATACATTGTTTCTACTATATAGGTTATACTTGTAACCAAATTTCATACCCGCTTTCGTTAAAAGAAGAGACATATTTGCTATTAAAAACATTTTTATTAAAATTTACTACCATAACGCATCTGCTGCGTCCAGACTTTTTCATATATTTTCCTACGAGTTGTCCCTCAATTTGACAATAATAATACATAATACGACAGTGGCAACGTATCAAAAGAGTTATAAATTAACTAAATGTAGTACATATTAGAATAATAATGATTGGAACCTGTGATAAGTACTGATAAATACATTTCGTCACTAATGATATCAAATGATCTCAGATAGTCAATTAGTACAAGTATGGTGGAATGCTTTCTGTCTAGGTTGCCAATAATATCAATCGCAGCATTCAGTGCTTTACCGCAACTATACCTGATCTAAAACCTGATTGCTTTACTAGACACCAGTTTTTGTTCCAAAAAGTAACTTATTTCTATCTTCATTACTCTTTTCAAAACTTTAGACAAAACGAGTGAAATACAAATTGACCGCAGCTGCTCAAGCCCTATCCGAGTGCTACTTCTTGAAAAGGTAGAACCTTTTCTTTAAGGCTAAATGTGATACATCTTAAAAGATATTCTATATAGCAAGAAACGCTTTATTTTCAAAATTTTTAGTATAATATTCCTTGTTCTTCTATATCTTGAGTGCAATTTTTTATAAGCTCTTGTTATGGTATTTCTAGATACATACTTCTTTTAACCGATGGCGAAAAACTTAATATTAAATATTACCATGGTAAACTTAAAATAAATTATATTTTACTATTATAGCGCTATAGAGCTGCCGAACTGATAATTTAGATTTTTTTTATTGCTTTAAAATACACTTAAGTTGGTTAGTTTTTTTAATGAAAATATTAATATATTGACTAAAAATTATTTTTAACTTTGTTATGATTGCTAAACTGTTAAGAACTGCTTTTGCCACTTCTAATATTTGTTTTCTTTTCAGGGAACAGTACCTGCTCAATGTATTCGAGGCCATTATTTCCACCTTAGAATCTAAACTTCAAAGGATAGAAAACCTAGATAAAGCAGTCGAACATCTTATGAGGAGGGTAGAAGGTTTGGATGCGAGAGTTAACAATAATATCGATAAAACCGATTCAGTCATCAGTAAACTAAGAATTTTAGATAACAAACTCTTCCAAAATCCATCAGTCACAAGAAAATCGGACCAATTTGTGGAAGCCGAGTCGCCAAATCTGGCGAGAAAACTTGGGTCATTGGACCAAAAAGTGAGTGATATTGACAATAAACTAAGCACTTTAAAAAATCAACTTGATAGCAATTATCTTCAAGGGGAAGACTTCAATGCAGAAGCCAGTGAAAAGAAACCAATTAGCATGAACGTAATCGAAATTACTAAGGCTTTAAATTCAGAAGTGATTAATCATATAACAAAAGAATTGACACAGCTAAGAGAAGCTACGGGAAGTGTTGATAGGAAGCTGCAGTATCACATTAATTTAATGTCAGAAAATTTGGGTAAAGTTCTTCATTTAGTAACAGATGTACATCATGCTATAGTAGACGATACTATTGCCCTTCCCAGTTTGCACTATTATAACCGTACAACCACAACTACTCCACCACCACAGATAACCAGGAGTAGCAGAATCGACGTATTAGTTCAACAAATCAAACCCATTATGTCAGTATCAGAAAAAATGGACGAGGTATGGAACGTGGTAGTCGGAACTAAGAGTTCAGTTGACGACTTAGTACCCAAATCTGATGAACTCTTAACTCAAACTCAACGCCAAGAGAGGGCCATAGGTGAAATTCACAGTGATTTAAGGACAAAGACAAACAAAATTATAGATAACTTAGACAAAGTGGAAAAGAGGTTAAAGAAACAAGAGGATGACGTTGCTACCTTAGCTCAAAGACCTGTGCCACCAGAACTATTGCTGGATCCGACCATAGACCGCCTTGTAGAGTATGATCCAAGCAGATATGTTGATGAATATCCTCTAAATACAGACACAACAATGCCAATTACGTACACAACCATATCCCCACCTTCTTTTCCAACACAGTCTTCATCCGCAGTAATTCAGAGCAGTACAACACCTGTAACTTCTGCACAGCAAATGTTAGGTTCTACCGAGAAAAGGTCAGAGAAAAGGAAAGGTGGTATCATTTTTCCAAGTGTAAAGAATAAGCCATCTCCTGCCAATACAACGTTTACAACAGATTTGCTCAATAATAAGATTCATGAAGTGAAGGTAAGAGTTATATATCAGAATAGAACCAATTTTTAATAATAATTTCTTATGCAAGATGAAAACACTTTTAGTACAGTTTAGTTCAGTTTATTGATCACTTATGGGTACATGAGGCACGTCAAATAAAAATACAACATTTGGTCTTGCGTCTTGCATCTAACCTTACATTTGATCAGAATATAAAACAAAGTGCAAAAGTACACAATAAAAACACATATTAAAAACAGTCAAAAAGACCAATTCTGCTATCAAAATAAATCAAACGTCAAGTAAAGTACACATTAACACTATAGGACGATTACAGCTAAAAACATCGGCAAGTAAATTATTTGTCTACAGCGTCCATCACCGGCGAGATGCCCTGAACTCATCGACCTGGTAAAAGCAGTTCCCCAAGGTCTTTTAAATTTCTTTAAAACTGTTGTGTTTCTACAACTTACACCCTCCGGTAGCAGATTGTATATATTTGCCTCTAAGTGCCCGATTTTTTTTAACTTAGTATAAGCAAATTAATTAACTGTTAAGTGGTTTCTATATCAGTTTAATATCTGTGATTATCTCGTCCTGCTTTGATCTTGTCTTTGTGGGTATGATGGTAACACGGCAACCTATACAATTAAATTCCTGAGAAAGTAAGAATTAGCTTACTTAGAAAATATTTTCGACACGATTCCAACCGTAACTCCAAACATCTCACGTATGATACGCTTCTTGCATATAAACACTCTAAAGCCATCAGCTTTACCGCCCCAATGTATATAATTGTCATTTACGACTTAATATATCAACGCATAATAAACTTACATTAATTTGTCTTCAAACAAAAGATCCGTGACTGAAGAAATTACAAGATACGCTTTATTCAACTTACTACACACCGAGTCAACGTGTTCGCCAATTCGTTAAAAAGACTCATAAATCATTGTTGTCTCGAAAAAAAAACAAATTTAAATTATATTTCAAATTAAATCATTTATTTCACACCACTCACTGTACGATTATGTTGTTTGATAGCAGAGCCCTTCGTCAGAATCTGTCAATATAATTGACGTATCGTCTGCATACATAAACAGTCGACCCTGAGTTATGTAATTTGACAAATCGTTTACATATAAGACGAAAATAAGCAGCTCAAGAATTTCCCCCTGTGCTGTCCCAAGTATAATGTCATAGTCATCAGAGTAATCGTTCTGTATTTTAATTTGACCGTTTTGTCTGTTACGTAAGATGTGAACCAATCATTAATAGTACCTCTAATACCCATGGCATTGAGCTTTTGGAATAGGAAAATCGGGTTTATAGTGTCAAATGCTCTGGAAGTATCAAAAAAGATTCCCACAACGTGTTCTCGCTTGTTAGTAGCTCCATGTATATACTGCATCAAATGGTCGGTTGCAATCTCAGTCGAACGATGTTTCGTAAAGCCATGCTGATTATCGCACCAGTGGCGATTTCTCCTAGTGAGCTAGGTGTGCGCCGCACACCCTAACATATAATTAAAATGTGCACAGTTAAATATGTTTTATTTCTTTTTCCCCTAGTCTTAATACACTACATATGTTATGACAATCGATTTAATTTACTTATTTGATTTCATAAATAGTCGGTTAATAGTGACTTGGAATGAAGTCGGCACCACGTCTTCATTCAGAAAATATGAGTAGGTCAATAGCAACTGGGAATGAATTCGGGTTAGGTGTGCGTTGTTATTTCCGAACAACTTCACTCGACAGAGCTGTATTGGTATACAATACAGTCCCCCACCCATGTGTTTAAAATAGTAAGGAAATACCATTCGTTTTAACACTGCAGTGAGCGGTAAAAATACCGCTCAAGACAAATGAATGGAACACCGGTTTAACAAACGTTGTGATAGCATTATTTACAAACATTACAACTGCGCTTGCCTGGACCACAGTATTCTAGAAGCAAAGACTATAATACATTTTAGTAAATTTTCGTAGAAAAAATTCACTAATGGGGAGATCTCGACTTTTGAATTTTGAAAAATTGTTTGCAAATGAGCGCGAACTAGGACCCCTAGAACCCATATCCGGGGTCAGTTTCAATTTTTATATATAAGAATTTAATTTGAGTCAAGTTTTAAAATATAGAAATTTTTGATTAAAATAAAGAAACTGATTTCAAGTACCATCCATATTTCTAGAAATTGTAATGGTACATAATGAGGTGAGGTAATTTTGGAGATTAGAAATCAGATGACAGAACTTTAGAACAATTGACATTTAGATTAAAATTTAGTCAAAATTGCATCATTTGCAGTCACAAGTTTAGACTTATTTGTAAGATGCTTTGTACTATTTATATAACAATAAACTATAAACACTATATATATATATATATATATATATATATATATATATATATATATATATATATATATATATATATATATATATATATATATATATATATATATATATGGGTATCACACCGATAACTCAAAATATAATCAGCCGATTTTGATAAAATTTGGCATGTGCCTTCCTTCTGTAAATGTATTGGATAATTTCGTTAGTCAGGAAAATCGGACGAGGTTTTCCGGGAAAATTTTGAGTTTTTATTCGAAAAAAATTTGTATCTCAAAAAATAAAAAAGATAAGATAACCAAATTTGGTAGGTAGGTTTACGATATAAAAATTAAACTATACACCAAAATTTAGATTTCTATGTTGCAATATAAAAAAGTTATAACAAAATATTTTGTGCCAGATCATTTCTATGAAAATTCACTACCATAACGCACTTGCTGCATCCAGGATTTTTACACATTTTATTATTTAGTACCATATTAACATTGAACTACTTTTAATGTTTACAGTTTTCACCCCGTTCCGGACAGTGCTAACGCTAACACAAATTTGTGTGAAGAGAAGAGCTTGATAATAATTCCATGTTCTTTTCGTGTTTTAAAGTTTTAAGTGACTTTTTAATTTGTTAGTGTTGCAGTGGGAAATTAATTTATTTATCTACGTATCATTCCCATATAGGTCGAATATATATATATATATATATATATATATATATATATATATATATATATATATATATATATATATATATATATATATATATATATATATATATATGTACATTTAGTGTTAATAATTTTTAAAACCACCACTAACAGCAACTCGTTACCGCAAACCCGAACATTTTGGTCAGGAGACGCCACTGTATCGCACAGGAGGTTGTTTGTTTCACAAAACTCCATTACCTGATCATAGAGTGATAAATCAATAAAACGTTAGTCTTCAAGGTTATGGGGGTACCCTTCTTGGGGACAGAGCGGTTTTATTAGTTTTTAACATAGTGGGAAATTGTCCGGATTCTAACGATGGTACTAAAATAGGGTGCTATATGTTGGTAACAATGCATTACACTGTTGGTACAACCTCTTAACATAGAAAAGTGCGGGGCGCATCAAGTGCATTATGGTAGTGAATTTTCATAAGAATAATATACTATTGATTTAGCCTCATATTAAAAAGCTATGAAAATTACTTTATTTAATTAGGAACAGTAAAAAAAAGGTGAGGAAAGGCAAACAAAAACATACGTTGTGGAAATTAGTCTTTACGTTGTGAGCTGTTGTCGTTGCCGTCATTGACATTACTGGTTTGTCGCTGGTCACATACGGTAAGTTTAAACCAACATTGGTTTTTTTTTTTTTTGTAAAATGGATGTTTGTTGCTTTCCTTGGTTTTCTCCTAAGTTTTTTTGGTCAGGTCAGGTCAGGGTCAGGTCAAGTCAAGTGAGATCAGGGCAAGTCAGGTCGGATTAAGTGAAGGCAAGTTGGGTCAGATCAGGTCAGGTCGTTTAGGTCTGCTTCGTATAGTATTTTGTGCATAAACGATTTTGCTTTTATATTTCGTTTCCCACCCGGCACCCCTATTCACTCCGGATCCCGTAACTTTTGGGGGAGTTGATTCCACATTTCGTTCGTTGCTTATATATACTGGATTGCTTTTAAGCGTGTTTCTGAGAAAATTGTATACAACTAACGTATGCCGCTCATCTGCATAATTACTGAATTCACATTTTAATAACAGAAAAGTTAGATTCTAACTGTAGATCTAATGATTTTAGCTTTGCAGACTTCAAATATAGTCTTTAATGATATATAATGAAAATACATACCTTTTATATAAAATAAACTTGTTTAAATTTAAACTCCATGTAAATTCATCTTTGGTTAGATATACACAGGAATATTAGATTAGATATATACAGGCAACAGTACCCTGACCTTCCGGGACACTTAATATTTAATACGGCGTATAATCCTTTAATTTTATAGCCTTGGCTTTATTAGTGAATATTTAAGTAGACAATGTCGATAAAGAATCAAATCAAAAATGATAATTATTATGTACACTAACACAATATTATCTAAATTTAAGGCTACCAAATTTTCAATTTAATAAATATTGACAAATGACATTGGCACAGAATGCCAAGTGACAGCGGAGTTCGAGAGCAGCGCACGTTGTCAGGTATAGTAAATTAGAATTCTAGAAATGAATTAAAAATCATGAAAAATGGGGAATTCGAAATTTGCAGGTATTAAATAGAGTTACGGTTTACTTGTTTTAGCAAGTGATAAAATTGACTTTTTTTAATTTACTATCAGAAGTTGTGAAAATTTGGGATGATTGTAGATGCAAGGTTCAACTACATGAAATTTCTGAAGAACTAACAACTCCGGTAAGAAAAGGCTATATTTTGTAGTAATAATAGGGAATTTGTTGTCTTATGTTTTCTATCTTATTTTACACAATAAAGGGAACATTTTGATATATCAGAAGTGCGTAATAGAGATCGTTTCACTTTAAAAAATAAATATAGGAAAGTTTATACGTTCAGCAAGTGTGAAACGTGCGCCCATGCAAAAACGTCACTTGGTCCAAAACAAAGGTCTGCCTGTCAAATGGTACGCCAAACGTTTAGGATAAACAATCATTGTTAGCGGTTTTGTGCGTATGTGAAACTACTTATTTTACGTTTTTCTTGACGCTATTTCATTAATTTGATAATATCACCGACTTTAAATGGAAAAACGTGCACATCTAACCTTGCTTCTGCGTGACTAGTTGGATCATCTGATGTCGAAAAAATAGCCGGAGCGCTTATGGTCACGTGACAAAATTAAAAATAGTAAAAAATTCCAAACACGTATAAGAGCTTTAAAATCAAATATTTCTTATTTATTTTTGATTATTGATGTTTACATTAATTGTTACATTAATTGATGTTTACATTAAGGTATGAAAAAAATGTAAATAGATGTGGATTAAATTTAATGCAAATTCCTTATTGTAACATCCATTGTTTGGATGTTTCTTTACCATTTATTTAAATAGCATAACAGTACAGGTTACAGCATCCATCTTTGTCCAACATTGTAGATATTGCATTAGGGAATTTGAAGTAATTTTGAGTATTACATATTTTTTTATTTCAAATAACTTTATTTTTATTTGATCAAAATACTTGAAATTGGCACACAGACATGTCTATCTATATTCTTTTAAATCGTTAATTTTCGTTTTACTTGCTTTAAAATTTGTTGTAAGTTTCAGATTCGATGAACGAACTCATCCAAGCTATTAACAAAATGAAGATGATCCCCAAATTTGGTTTAAATCTGTGGAGTAATTTCTGAGTTATCGGTTGAATACCTATACATATATAAACAAATAAAATTTTAACGGGCCCCGGATATGGTTTGCAAGGGCCCTAATTCGCGCTCATTTGAAGAAAATTTCCGAAAGTCTTACAATCGATACCTCTCAATGAGATAATTTTCTTAATGAAAATTCGCTAAAAATACGGGGTTTCCATTTACAAAAATTTGATGGCGTCATTATTCTAAAACAAGTGATGGTGTAAAATCAACTTCCATGCAAAGATCCCTATTTATATGAAACAAAATTGAGGTGTTCAATGATTTTTCTAAAAAAAAAAAATTTGCATTTAGTTAATTTCTTACATACTTTAGGCACGCACTGTATAAAAGAAACAACGTGGAACTGGCGTTTTCTTTCATACAGGCTGTTTCAAAAAACATGCACCATCGCTCGTGGGGCAATTCCTTACTAAAAAATAAGAAAAAAAGTTCCTGTGCACATGGGCCCGGAAACGCATAGTTTCCAATATACAGGGAGTTGAATTTTAATTTTTTTTTTAAATTTTTTATAAATAATTTCAAAACCACTGGATTGATTTTAATGAAACTTGGAACTTGAAAGTGTATTATGAAAGTGCATATTTTCAAGTGAGAATCTGCTTACAACTGCGTCAGTGGCGTGCGTACGGGGTAACTGTAAAAATTCATTTGGGGAAAAATATGTGCGCCACTGTCTTTTTCCAATTTTGATACATCAGTTATGAAGCTTATTACATAAGCCAGAAAAGCTACCTCTTGGTATTTTTTCGTTCAGGGTATCCCCTAGGAGATATGATTAATTTTATAAAAAGGGGCAAAGTACCGATTAGTCGGCGTAATAATAATAATAATAATAATATATGTTTACTGCAACCATAAGAATATGAAAAACAAAACATACAGTAAACATTACAGCAATAAACGTGCAAATAACTAACCTACGTAAAACTTATTTGTGATAAACATTGAAATGAATATTACAAACATTAATAAAAAATAAAAATAAAAAATGAAAAAAGTAATCGTAAAGACACCATGATTTTTCCAAACTCTTGTTTTTTGTACATTACTCAATTGACTTTAATAACAAAGCTAAAGAAAATGTTGAAAGTGACCACCATTAGCGTCGTTACAATTATTTAACCTTCTGCGCAAAGATCTTCTTACTCTTCTGCAAATATTTTGATCTTCTCTAATGCTGTCAAATGCATATTCTATTCTTCCCAACAATTCTTCTCGTGTATTTACTGGTGTTTTATACACTATTTCTTTTAAATGACCCCACAAATAAAAATCGAGAGGATTCAGGTCCGGAGATCGAGGTGGCCATGACACCGGACCTCCACAACCAATCCATCGGTGACCGTATGTGTTGGCTAAATATGTTCTTACAACTGCTGCAAAATGTGCGGGCGCACCATCATGCTGGAACCACATTGTACCATTTCTCATAAAAAGCGGTAGTAACAACGGCAAATCATTTTGTAAAAAGTTTAAATATGATTCATGGTCAAGACGATTCGGTAGAACAACAGGACCAATTATGTGATTTTCAATAATAGCAGCCCAAATATTGATGGAAAATTGATACTGCGAATTTGCAACTCTTAGAGAGTGTGGGTTTTCATCGGCCCATGTATGTAAATTGTGAAAATTTACGATACCTTTTCGCGTAAATGACGCCTCATCAGTAAATAGTACACGTTTAGAAAAATGTTGGTCGTGCCTAAGTTTGTTTAAGAACCACTGACAAAACATTACCCTTGGTTGAAAGTCTCTAGGTAGAAGTTCCTGGACACGTGTAAAATGATAGGGATATAAACTTTGATCCTTCAGAGTTCTGTGAACTGATGATGCCGAAATATTACCCAGTTCGGTGGCAATAATTCTCGTACTTGTACTAGGATCACGTTCAACTCTATTTAATATTGCCTCTTCAACTCGTACAGTTCGGCGGTATCTTCTACGTCCAGAGTCAGCTTTTAAAGGTTTTAAAGAACCAGTTTCTCTCAAATGTCTTAGAATACGTGGGAAAATATTTTTGTCAGGAATTCTTCTTTGCGGATAAGTTTCCTGATAAACTCGCACAGCTTGTCTAGCATTTTGATTTGTTTGTCCATAAATTAACAACATATCAGTCAAATCCGCTGAAGTGTACTTAATGAAAGCCATCTTGAGATGAGGAAATAATATTAATGAGCAGCTCAGTATCAACAAATAACTAAAAACGAAAATACTGCACCGTATCAAAATTTAAAGAATAGCACGAAAACTCTTTTGACGCCTACAAAGAACTTCAAAATTGTAGAATTTAGAGAACTGTCAAAAATTATAGTTTCATGGCACTTTACGATTACTGTTTTCATTACTCCAACGAATCGGTATTTTGCCCCTATTTATAAAATTAATCATATCTCCTAGGGGATACCCTGAACGAAAAAATACCAAGAGGTAGCTTTTGTGGCTTATGTAATAAGCTTCATAACTGATGTATCAAAATTGAAAAAAGACAGTGGCGCACATATTTTTTCCCCAAATGAATTTTTAGAGTTACCCCGTACGCACGCCACTGACGCAGTTGTAAGTAGATTTTCACTTGAAAATATGCACTTTCATAACACACTTTCAAGTTCCAAGTTTCATTAAAATCAATCCAGTCCAGGTTTTGAAATTATTTATAAAAAATTTAAAAAAAAATTGAAATTCAACTCCCTGTATATTGGAAACAATGCGTTTCCGGGCCCATGTGCACAGGAACTTTTTTTCTTATTTTTTAGTAAGGAATTGCCCCACGAAAGATGGTGCATGTTTTTTGAAACAGCCTGTATAAATATGTTTTATCTAGCAATGCGGTAGATGCACTGATTAGGGCATTAAATCAGACCAAGTAATGATAAATATGCTATCACAAAAGTACATTTATTTATAATTACAGGTAAGCGTATCAAGTGTAGTGCCTTGTAAGCTTCAACTAAAGAATTTAATTGGAGATATTTACTATAAAGATTAGCGACCATTTAAATGGACTTTGATGAATTGACTGGTATTAAACATGTCGACTTACAACAATAATTCTTAGTGCAAAATACCTAATTTACCTCATAGAAAGCGATCTCATGACATTGCTGTTTCCTACTATCGTTTTTCTAAGCAGTATTCATAGTAATTTTATAGACAAGCCTGAGATAAAAGTTTATAGATACTATTTGCATTCTATTCGACATAAATCAATTGATCAACAAAAAATTCAAATGCGGTTACATTGAAGCATTGTTAAATGCAAAGTACCTATTTAACAGCCATAAAATTGTTATTTCTCAGAGCTACTGGTAATTACAGAATACTGTGGACCGCAGATACATAGAAAAAAGCCTGGACGCAGCAAGTGCGTTATGGTAGTGAATTTTCATAGAAATGATCTGGCCACAATATTTTATTATAACTTTTTTTTCTTGTAACATAGAAATCTAAATTTTGGTGTATAGTTTACTTTTTATATCGTAAACCTACCTACCAAATTTGGTTATCATAGATTTTATATTTTTTAAGATAAAAAATTTTTTCAAATGAAAACTCAAAATTTTCCCGGAAAACCTCGTCCAATTTTTCTAAATAACGAACTTGTCAAAGGCATTTACAAAAGGAAGGTACATGCCAAATTTGATTAAAATCGGGTTATTACTTTTTGAGATATGAATTTTTTTCAAATGAAAACTCAAAATTTTCCCGGAAAACCTCGTCCGATTTTCCTGACTAACAAACATGTCAAAGCCATTTACAAAAGGAAGATATGTGCCAAATTTTATTAAAATCGGCTTATTACTTTTTGAGATATGAATTTTTTTCGAATAAAAACTCAAAATTTTCCCGGAAAACCTCGTCCGATTTTCCTGACTAACAAACATGTCAAAGCCATTTACAAAAGGAAGGTATGTGCCAAATTTTATTAAAATCGGTTTTTTACTTTTTGAGATATGAATTTTTTTTTAATGAAAACTCAAAATTTTCCCGGAAAACCTCGTCCGATTTTCCTGACTAACGAACTTATCCAAGCTATTAACAAAAGAAAGGTACATGCCAAATTTTATCAAAATCGGCATATTATTTTTTGAGTTATCGGTGTGATACATATATATATATATATATATATATATATATATATATATATATATATATATATATATATATATATATATATATATATATATATATATATATATATATATATATATATATATATATATATATATATATATATATATATATATATATATATATATATATATAAACATATAAAAATTGAAACTGACCCCGGATATGGGTTCAAGGGGTCCTAGTTCGCGCTCATTTGCAAAAATTTTTTCAAAATTCAAAAGTCGGGATCTCCCCATTAGTGAATTTTTTCTACGAAAATTCACTAAAAACTACTACCAAAGCTTCAGAGAAGGGATCAATTTGAAAGGAATGTTCTGCAAATATTTTAATAAAGCAAAGGACAAATCGCGACTTCACGTTTTAAGAAGAAAATAATAATATTATAATAATTTTTCCGGTACTTCTTGACCTTTTGCCCCAGGAAAATCTAATCTTTGTCTGTAATACTTAGTAGGTTTTATTAACTACACATTTTTTTTTTAGTTTTGTCGCATTCTCTGATCTCACTTGACCAGTGGCACCCAACATTTTTTCATAAAATGCCTATAACGTTTTTCTTTTTTAACTAAGTGATCTAAATTTTGTTTTGGAATATATTATACTTTTTATAATATACTGCGTACGAAATATGGTTGCCATAGCTACGCTATTTTTGGAGATACAAAAATTTTTCGAACCTGGAAAAACTGGTCCGATTTTCCTGGATAACGAACTTATCCAAGCCACTTACAAAAGAAAGGTTCCAAATACAGACGATGAGACTATTTCTTTGGGTTCGCAAATGTTAGTTTTCTTTTCTGCAACCGGTTTCGTTGCTTGAGAGGATCCTGAGGATTTAGAAAAAATCATGTTACTCTCAATATCTCAACAACGCAATGCTGGATTGTTTTTAGTTTGGTTCATCGTAATCAGCGCACAAATACACAAGTTTGCTTATGCAACTGATCACGTAGCTCCAATAATAACAAAGTTAGCAATAGTGCGGACTTAAATCTGAATTTATATGTGTAACATACCGATAACGTAAAAATAATAAAACTATTTTAATGAAATTTGGTGGGTACCTGCCTTTTCAATTCATTAATTCTTGTTGCCCTTACTTGGTAAAATCGTTCCGTACTAAATACCGGCGTGCAACTATTTCCCTGGTTTCACAAATGTTGGTTTTCTTTTCTGTAATATGTCAAGCAGCGAAACCGGTTTTTGGTGTTATATATATATATATATATATATATATATATATATATATATATATATATATATATATATATATATATATATATAAGCTGGTCTAAATTAAGTCCGCACTAGTGCTAACTTTGTTATTATTGGAGCTACGTCATCAGTTGAATTAGCAAGCTTATGTGTTTTTGCGCTGATTACGATGAGTTAAACTCAAAACAATCAAGCATCGCGTTTTTGAGATATTGATGGTAACATGATTTTTTCTAATGGAACACCGTATATATCTTATCAGCATTCAATGGATGCTTTATACTCATGAGCATGTAAATTCCTACAAATATTTTCGTTTCTTGCTAATCAATCGCTGTGTGTCCTTTTCCGGATTTTAGTTGCTCCTGTTGTAAATACAAATTTATATAGGATAGCAAATGATGAAAAACTTAGTGGGGAAAAAGTACATTGAATACATCAAATAGAGTATGTCTGTCAAGGTCCTTTACCAACTGTATTTTACCACAGTCGCTTATATTGAGGAACAATAGTTTGCCTAAAAGGCCATTTTAATAGTATTTCTAAAAGTATTGAATTATGAACATAAATGGCTTAAAATAATTAATAATCGATGTCGCGGTATTCAGGCAAGGTCGATGACAATGCAGTTCAGCGTTTGTGTTGTTAGGAATGTGCCAGGTATACAAGTTTTGTAAAAATTTGTATTTGTTTTTATTTTAATCTTTAGTGGAACTGCAGGTTTCAAGAGCAGTCTTATTTATATATATATATATATATATATATATATATATATATATATATATATATATATATATATATATATATATAGGTATCTTAATGTTTAGCAACTAAACAATATGTCAAGAGAGATTGTACTTATTTATGTGTATAATTAGATCTGACCTTTGAAGAGGTTCTGTATATAGTCTTTTGTTAAGTTTGATTAAGCATTCATTAAAGTAATGTGTGTTCGCACCATATCGTTGAGTTCTTAAATACAGTGTATTTATAATTCATCAGTTTTACCCACATAATCTCCTACGTTTCTTAAACATGGTTCTTCGAGGGTTTTAAACCAGTGCGATCGTCAACAAGTAGCACTAAAATTCTTATTCTTACCTGCATTGTCTTTCAAACCAATAAAATCCAAATCATGAGGCTGTCGTCCTAGCAATGTAATCCTGATTAAAAATCAATTTAATCTATTCAAGCCTGCAAATACCTTCAAGTGAAAAATATACAAAGTGATTTAATCTTACAAATTGAACAAAGTGAGTGAAAAGAACAGAAGTTAAGGGGCAATACAGGGTCAGTTGTGCAAATACAGGACAGAAGCGTCCACAAATACAAGTTAAAGGTCAACACAAGGTCCATTGTGTAAACATAGGACAAAAGCGACTACAAATACAAAATCAGAGGCTATTACGAGGTCTGTGGAGTATATTCAGGACAGAAGAGTCCACAAATTGGGGGTTCAGCCTTACAGATTGAACAAACCAGAACGCATAAACTATATATATATATATATATATATATATATATATATATATATATATATATATATATATATATATATATATATACAACGTCCGTGAAGAATATATAGGAAATAAAAGTATACAAATTGGTAATTGGTTGTTCACCCTTAAAATTGAACAAACCAGAACAAATAAACTTAAGGGTCGATAAGTGCCATTGAGGAGTATTCAGGGCAGAAGAGTCTGCATGATAGCAACGCAAGCTTTCATTATACAAGGAACCCTTCTCACTGTGACGAAGAGATTCATCAAGCCATACGTGTGAAGTGTTATAATGCATGGGGGCAGAAAGCAGGACATTAAGACAATAGAAGCTTTTCAATAAATGTAGACAAACAGAAATATATATATATATATATATATATATATATATATATATATATATATATATATATATATATATATATATATATATATATATATATATGGTAAATAACTACACACGCCAAGAGAGCGCACCAAATTTCAATCAGATAATGTGTTAGCTCGTGTCTTATTAGAATGATCACCTGTTGTTTTTTCCCAACCCACAACCGGTGTATAACATAGCATGACCAGATCTTGTAAATCTTGTGAATATTTGCTTTAATTAATCAGTTTGTGCATCGGATAGAGAAAGTTATCGTACTTTACGCAACGTGAGTGGTCTGTAACACCGCATGTCCGGCCGATCTTATTAAAATTAAAAGAGATGCCGATACGTTTAATGATTTATTAACTCTGAAACTGCCGCAATGTCTCATACATCAGTTAATGAGTCCGTGCACGTTGATTACAAATGGAAATATGTCAGTTTCTTTTCCCGATAACACTTGCTTTGTTAATAACGAGTATTTTGTTGAGCTGAACTAGTATTACGTAAAATGTAGTAGAACAGGCTGTAAGAGCCGCGAAAAAAACCGTTGAAGAAAAAATAGGATACGCACATTTCCGCGGAAAGACAAGAGCTTGTAGGCAAATTGAAAATTTAAATTTTACTTTCATTATGTTATGTTTTAAATTGCATAATACTTAGTAACCTGAGCTTTTGCACTAATTTTAAATCAAATATTGTGTCTTTAATGATTTTATTCCGTATTTCACCGCAGTGCTAGTCCGTACTTATTTTGCACGCACAATAATAGTAACAAGCTAATCGATCCACTTGTCTTTTTGATAAATCTTTCACTTAGTACAGAGTGCTTTCCGGCGTCTTTTAAGTTTGCTTTGGTTTTAATGCTTCTTAAGAAGGGTAATTCGTTATATATCGAGAACTATACTGCCGTGCTAAGACAGAATGTCCTAAGTGCGAAAAAATCAATTTCGCGCTTTTTACTTACTTGTGAATATTTTTATACCATCTTTCATTCTCCTGCGGAAATGAGCTGATTTGGAATAACTAATTAAGACCTAAGTACAAAAATTGTCTACCTGTCAGATCAAATAGTCATAAGTGTAGTGTGCAGGGGCGGCTCCCCAATAAGTGCGCCCGTGCGCGCGCACTGCTGCCTGCCGTGGAAAAATAATATTTTTGCTATGCTATATTTTGATAAATTTTTATTTTTTTATCTCCTGCATTCTGCACAAACAAAATTCGTATATCGAGGAGCAGAGTCGGCAGCCATTAATACAGAATCAGAAGAAGTATAGTGTGTTAATGATTGCGGACGTTATATACATCCGTATACACAGTCCTTCGTCGGTGTGTATTCTTCGGCGCTCTACCTAAATGGGAAACTTCAATACTAAATGATCGACTATCTTCGTTGAACACGACCGAATAAGCAATCCTGTTGTGCGATTTAAAATTCCACACTTGCAGCACAGGATAATAAGACCCAGCATTGAATCTTGTAGGGCGGCCCTTTGATGTTGCGAGAATAGAATATTTGACCTTGCCCACATCGCTCCAGCTTAACGGACCAGGGTGGGACTCGGCATACAGTTATGCTCTTCTCGAATCACAGGCGTAATCGCGCATTTTATTGCCAGGGCCGTATTATCTTTCTTAAAGCAATGTTATTATTGATTTGTATACAGCAAAATATTACGTAATTGAAACAACGATAATTAAATATAGTCTAAAATATAGTGCTAGTAGAAGGAATATAATATAATATAACTACTATAGATTAGATCCTCGTGAATAGCATCTCACATTTAGACATTTTAAAGTATATTAAGTTGTTTAGTCAAAATTTATAAGTTTGCGTCTATTAAGTACGGCATTCTGGCGTATTTTCATAAAATACATTCAATCTTAAAATTCAAGTTAAAAAAAGTATATATATATATATATATATATATATATATATATATATATATATATATATATATATATATATATATATACATATATATATATATATATATACAAACTATAACAGGATTTATAACACGGCATTTCTGTACTATACAAGTAAAATTGGAAAGATACGTGCAGTATAAAACGACAAAGATCACATATTGTCATGGTTTTATGTCAAACAAAACATTTGAAATTATATAATGCTAACCTACATAGGCTTAGCCGTTTATAAATATATAAATTAATAGACGAGTAAATGAACATATTAAATATAATAAAATTGAAAAGATACGTGAAGTATAAAATGACAAGGTCACATATTGTCATGTCATTATATCAAACAGCACATTTAAAATTATATAGTTAGTTAGTAATTATCAAAGGAAAGGACTTTTTAACTACTATAACCTATAACTAACCAGAGGAAAACTTGGTAAGTAGTTAATAATTATTAAGTTTAGTAAGTAGGTTTTTTTATAATACATTTTCGGGGAAAAAAGAGAGGAGCCCTTCATTTTTTTTCTTTCGCACCACCAATGCATTAAGAGCAGGATTCAAAGTGGTAGTTGTAACAATCTCCGTGTGGGGGGCTACTGTATCAATACTTGAATATTTTACAATTATTAGCATTGCTCAGAACCATGAGAGATAACGTGTTTATTCAATAGGCATTATCTCCAATCGCCTGGTAACAAAGATTTATGAATGAAAGAGCAATTTACATTGTGTGTATCCTAGGTTGCTAGGTGACGCATAAATTACTTAGCAACGTGATCCGTAACTTAGTAACCTACACTCCTTTGTTAATTTACAAAGATCCATATTATAATATTATCGCTGCATAAACTCATTTTAATTCTACACCCCGAACAAGAAATTTGACATCCCTTCCTTCAAATCTGACAGTAAGCGGAACCAATCAAATACGACGAAACATGTGGCGCGAGTTTCAACCTTCTCATAATAAAGTTCGAAGAGAGAAAGCAGAGATTTACTGTTTATAACTCTGAGCGATTCCTTGTTTAGTATCCTGTAACTAATAAGTAGGTATTCTGTTATTATTAAGGCGTCAAATTAATAAATTAGAAAAAACTAAAACAACGTTATAAACATTACATTTCCCTATTCTAGTTCATAATCAGATTGATTAAATGTAAGCAATACCATTATACCCTTATGTAGTATGTAGACATTAGTTTTAAACGAGGTTGTACTCTAGTTTTTGATAGAATATGCGTTTCATTTTTAGTGAATTTTCGTAGAAAAAATTATATATATATATATATATATATATATATATATATATATATATATATATATATATATATATATATATATATATATATATATATATATATATATATATATATATATATGTATCACACCGATAACTCAAAAAATAATGGGCCGATTTTGATAAAATTTGGCATGTGCCTTTCTTTTGTAAATGGCTTGGATAAGTTCGTTAGTCAGGAAAATCGGACGAGGTTTTCCGGGAAAATTTTGAGTTTTCTTTCGAAAAAAATTCTTATCTCAAAAAATAATAGGCCGATTTTAATAAAATTTAGCATGTACCTTCCTTTTGTAAATGGCTTTGACAAATTTGTTAGTCAGGAAAATCGGACGAGGTTTTCCGGGAAAATATTGAGTTTTTATTCGAAAAAAACTTTTATCTCAAAGAATAATGGGCCGATTTTAATAGAATTTTGCATGTACCTTCCCTTTGTAAATGGCTTTGATAAGTTCGTTAATCGAAGAAATCGGACGAGGTTTTTCGGAAAAATTTTGAGTTTTCATTTGAAAAAAATGTTTATCTTAAAAAATAAAAAATCTATGATAACCAAATTTGGTAGGTAGGTTTACGATATAAAAAGTAAACTATACACAAAAATTTAGATTTCTATGTTGCAAGAAAAAAAAGTTATAATAAAATATTTGGTGCCAGATCATTTCTATGAAAAATCAACTACGCTAATGCACTTGCTGCGTCTTTGAGTTTTTAAGTAGTCGCTTTTGCTTTTTCACAATAGTTTTTTATTTTTTAACAAAATTTGTTTGTGTAGCTTATATAGATTCAGGATAGAGCCCATTGATACTGTCTCGAGGAATAGCTAGCGGTATCAAAAATATTTTAAATCATTAAAATTTTTTTTTAAATGCATGTTTTTCTGCTTTTCGGTTTTCTTCTACGTTTTTTTGTCAGTCCAGGGTTAGGTATGGGTTAAGTAAGGATCCGGGTCAGGTCAGGATCCGGATCAGGTCAGGTCAGGTTAGGTCAGGTTAGGTCGTTCAGGTCTGCTTCTTAGAGTGTTTAGTGCATAAACATGAAAAATGGTGTCCCTTCAATCCCCAAAAAGCTGCGGGGGACTAGGAGCAAATATACGTGGTGCAGGGGAAAAACATGTTTAGGAGAAAGTGTTGATACAAAAAGTGAAAAGTCTGCTTATAGAGGTCGAACTAAGTTGTTTTTACTGAAATTTCCTTTATATTTCCTTCTCCGCCGAGCATCCCTATTCACTCCGGGTCCCGTAACTTTTGGAGGGGTTGATTCCACAACATATCTCTTGTTGGTTATGCACACATTGAGTCTTTTAAGCATGTTTAGTGAAAGATTTTAAAAAAATCATGTATGCCGATCATCTGCATAATTACCGTTAAATATATTTTACTTGCACAAAAGAAAGAAATTAGTTTTTGTGAATTATATTCATTACTGCATCCATACACACCAGCAAGATTAACCATTTTTAAATATAAAAAAGCAAAGGTCAAACCGCTTAAGTCGCGGAAGCAAAGAAAGTCTGGACGCAGCAAGTGCGTTATGGTAATCAATTTTCATTAAATGCTTCAAATTTGAATAACTCAATTTTCTATAAACCTAGAAGGTTGAATTTTGGCACGTGGTAAGGCCTTTACCAAGACAACATATTCACATAAATTTCATCAAAATAGCTTTGTAATTTTCAGAGATAAACATTTTTTTTCAAAAGAAAACTTAAAATTTTTATTTATATTATATTTATATAAACATATAAAAATTGAAACTGACCCAGGATATTTGTCCTATGGGTCCTATTTCGCGGTCATTTGAAAAAATGTTTGTCAAATCTCACGATAGATACCTCTCCATTTGAATTTAGTTAATTTTTCCTACTAAAAATTCACTAAAAGGAGAAACGGACCGGGCCGGACTCAAACCAGCATCGTCCGCTTGACAGGCAAAGTACTCTTCCATTGAGCTACCAAGGCTTCGTAATAAACGAATTCTTTACATTGTATTTACAGATACGGCACCTTACCGTCAGGAACTTGGTATCGAAAATTAAATGTAAGTGGCTAGCTAAATAGCAAATTGCAGAATTGATTGATTTATTTCGCCGATCGCTGAAACATATTCGAGTGTAGACTGTTTCGGTCTTAGATAACATTCAAATTTTACTAATGGCATGTACCCAGCTAACCTTTAATGCTGGCCCAGTATTGGCGTCATAGCCGGTACCCGGCACTTGCATTGCTGTAGAAGTGCTTGAATAGAATGCTGGGCCGGTAACTATAGGAAACTCTGGCCAGCATCTGGCCAACAGTCTCTTAGCCAGCACACAGATTACAGGTCAGGCACCTTACCAGTGCTACCGAGTTACTTGATTTAAATATCAAATCTGCATTTATCAGGCACTTATATCAAGTGCTCAATTTTAGGTGGCCCACTACTTCTACTATGAAGGACCAGCACTATTCTGCATATATATATATATATATATATATATATATATATATATATATATATATATATATATATATATATATATATATATATATATATAATAGTTCAATACTGATCAACATTATTTAGGAATAAGTATACATAAGAAACCTATCAAATTGTTAAACGTAAATAACGGTAATTTATAAATATAACCCATCAATACAGACCATTATTTTCATCGATATTTAATTTTGTAGAGCTAGATTATATTATCACATAAAATCAGAATATTGAAACGATTTTCTTATATTATAGGACATAGAAAAAATGAAATAAAAACCAAGTACTTATATAATATTAGACGTTTTAATGTCATAAAAATAAAATAGTAACTTTTGCAATTAACAATAAATAAAGTATAAATGTGTCAAAATTAACAATAATGCCAAATAAAATATCAGTAAAGAAACTCATAAATGAAACAGTAATTTGAGAATCCATTTAATTGACAATATAAGTGAATATTAATATTTAAGTAGGTACATATACTTTCACATGATCAGAATATCCATGTGCACTCTGCACATATGCACTCGCATAAACAAACTTAAAGATATATGAAGCACGATCTGTATAATATTTATAGCTAATAATTGGTGAAAATAATAACAAGTGAATATTTGCGAGTATGTACACTTGACTGCAAGAACAATTCCCTAAGATGTATTTTTCAAGAGACGCTGTGTCCATCTGGTTTGTCCACTAATTGAGGCTTGAAATTTCATCGAAGGTAAACACTAAATGAATATTTTAAACTGTGATGAGCACTGATAGAGACGCTTTCGGAGACCTCATTTCACCACAGTACATTTTTAAAGATTTGACGATCGTTCCAGTAACAAGGTTAGCGTCATCAGAGAATGTATTATCTTTTACAACTGTAAACTACTTAAAACATTTCATCTAGCACTTGAGTTATATTTCAGGCTTAGCTTACAATATTTTTCCTAAAACATATATTTGTCTCCTATATATTCTTCACTGTCTGCTGCATTACGAAGGCAAAACTTTAATGAGTCGCCTTTTTGTTGTCTGGCATCTTCACACAAAGGGTTCTTGCTCACTATGTTCCTGAAAATCAGACTCTATATCAACAAATAATGTTCGATTTTTCCACAACGCAACATTTACAATTAATAAGTATAATAATGTTGGTCAAAGCGTAATACTAGTTAGGTATATTGAATTAATCAATTTCAATAATGTTACTTCCTTCCCTTAATTATGGAGGAAGAATGGTGAATAATACCAGAGCTGACACACAAAATCAGTTACCAATATTTACGTGATTTACAAACTATACATTCAAGTGCTTATGATTTGCATACTGTGAGAATACTACATTGAATATAATGCGATAAGACTATATAAATAAATTAAAAAAAAGATTCACTTACCTATTGCCTTGCGACAGATAATTTCTTGCGTTTTATCAGTTATCATTCTACTTTAAGCTCAAACACACAGCACACAGCACTACATCACATAAACATACGCCACGTTGTTTTAGTTTTAATGTTTTCTTTTGTGTTAGCACCATGGACATGCGCCAACACTATCGGCTCACGATGATAGACGAGCAGACGAGGGCTATTTTGGTTACGCTGCACTTATCCAGCGTTTTGCCGGTACTATGAAAAAGCGATAATTCTCACCGTATAGCCAACATTGGTTAGGTACTGCGGAATACCGTAAATATTATTTGCATTTTGCCAACGCCAATAGGGTAAGGGTAAATCGCCTTTTCGTCGTTGCCGTTACTGAACCAGCACAGATGGCATTATCCCGGCAGACGGCCGATGGTTGCGTGTTTGCTGGGTAACCTTAAAGATGATTTGACATATTAATGAATGAAAATGAAATGCGTTTGTGGAATCACATTTTTAGTGCGCCATCTATTAGAAAATAGCTGGTCTACGGATGGTGCCGAAACGCGCTAGTTTGACAAGACATATTGACTAAATAATTAAGGTATGTCATATTTTACATTTCACTTTGCGTTACGTTTTTATTTGGAATCCAAAAAACCTGAAATTTAAGAAACTTATTCTTGGATACCTAATCTAGGAAAAGAGTGATTTTGAGCTAATTCTGTGACAAAAAATTGTCAAATCATGGTTTGACAAAAACGTTGTATTTTCGTTATAAACGGGATATTTGCTTACAAAAATCTTTATTGCCTTCCTCAAACCTCAATCTAGCTATTATATACTATATTTTCAGTCTAAGGCTTTAATTGGGACAGTTCAACAAGCTACAAATATAGTGTATTTTAAGCATTTTATTGAACCCCCTCTTAAAGCACGAGCCGCTACTGGTAGTGTGCCAAGTAGTGTGCCGTAACTAAAGCAAAGATGGCTGATACGACATTCTGACTTAGTATCTCTATTGAATAAGTGTGGAGACCCCATTTTAGGCCACTCAGGTGTATGTTATTTGAGTAAATTAACCCTAACTTTGCACATTATTCCCGCCCAAATTATAAACTGTTGTTAGTGAATATGTTTGTGAACTTTTTGGATTGTTAAAGGCACACAACAAAAAACGGATTTTTCAGAAATAGGCATTTATTAAAGTACTATTGGAAAAAATTGGATAAAGTTGAATTTTTGTTTTGTTTTATGCGTTCAGTGTTTTATGTAGTGCTTGTAATTCCATTACTTATATTTCAGAAAAAAAAAACGGAATTATTCTATTACTGTACATGATAGTAGCATGGGTGATCCCTGTGATGTGACTTTCATTGAAACTTTGGTGCTATCTTTTGTTAATATGGCTGTGAATGACAGCGAATACAATAGACAAAAACGTTATACTAAATAAGAAAAGTAACGAGTTAGACAGAAATCTGATTTGTCAGTTTTTTAAAGAAAAAGACAAGTTTGCAAGAAATTTGTAAATCTAACGGCAGACAGAAGTGCAGAATAACAGAGAGGGGGAAAAACAATTAATTTTGGTGACTAAGTGTTGATGGTCAGAGGCAGTTGGGGCAGTAACGAAAAAAAGAAAAACAACGAATGCAGAGTCACGAAGACAGAAGATACCTATAATGCATGGACTTATTATTTGAAAGGCACAAAGAAAGATGCAGCATGAATGGGCTAGATGAAAAAAGATTATATATTACTGTGTAGATCTGCAAAATGCATTTTATTCATGCATTCATGCAGTTGTTACTAAGTAATTTTTTCCAGGTGGTAATGCTTTCCAGGCTAGACGCATTCGAGGAAATTATATTTATCCCAAGAGTGATTTGTTTTAATGAAACTCTTATTCCACTGCGGTAACAATTTAAGTCCCGAACTTCTCTTGCAGTTTTGTCAAACAATGGCCTTGCAGGCAGAAACCTGTACGATATAATGTCAGAATTTTATAAAGTGATAACACACAAGCAGGACGCCGAAGAAACAATAATCTAGGTGGACAATAACTGTGGCGCTCAAAATAAAACTGGGTGATCATTACCTTTCCTGTTTATTTGATCAGCTTCGCAGAAAGAGATCTAAAATTGTTGAAAATCAGATATCTAGAGAGTGGACACACTTGTCCACCGACAGCCTCCACCACCAAGTTGGGAAATCACTCAATCAGATGAGCATATATGATTTTTATGACCACATTTACTGCGTGAAAACGTCCAATAACTACCGTGTCAATGTCAAAGATATAAAGATAGGCGACTTATATAATTTTTATGTTTTAACAACTGGTATAAACTAAATATCACCACACCAAAACTTTATGTGTCAGACTTTGTGAAAGTTGATTGCATAAAAGGGCACAATATGCTTTATCATAAAATTAGTTTCTGGGCAATTTACAGAATTAAACTTTTCACAGCAAAAACTTTTAAAAAACGTGTCCTAAAGCCTATACAATGGATCTCCCCGGGAGGGATAGAAACTTCAATAAATATTATCTTATTATTATACCAATTATTACTGCATTTTTCACCTCAGCTCCCTGTTATAGAACATGTGAGGTTTGTTAAACCAGCTTAATTAGACCCTGCATTAGACTTACATACATAGGCGACTTATATAATTTTTATGTTTTAACAACTGGTATAAACTAAATATCACTACACCAAAACTTTATGTGTCAGACTTTGTGAAAGCTGATTGCATAAAAGGGCACAATAT
Organism: Tillus elongatus; assembly: GCA_964006375.1. Taxonomy (NCBI): domain Eukaryota; kingdom Metazoa; phylum Arthropoda; class Insecta; order Coleoptera; family Cleridae; genus Tillus; species Tillus elongatus. The sequence goes on along the minus strand of OZ023263.1, from coordinate 178,554,381 downwards.
GCTTTATCATAAAATTAGTTTCTGGGAAATTTACAGAATTATACTTTTCACAGCAAAAACTTTAAAAAAACGTGTCCTAAAGCCTATACAATGGATCTCCCCGGGAGGGATAGAAACTTCAATAAATATTATCTTATTATTATACCAATTATTACTGCATTTTTCACCTCAGCTCCCTGAACGTGTGAGGTTTGTTAAACCAGCTTAATTAGACCCTGCATTAGACTTACATACATTTTATAGATGCATATATACATTTTTATCATTATTATTACATTTGTGATATATGATGTATCTAGTAAGTTAATCAATTGATCTAGGCATGATTACCTAGGTCCAAATATCTTATCTGCCAGATACGTCATATTCCAAGTAAAAATAGTCGAAAAACAATTTCCCACCTACTGGTTCTAAAAGTCTTAACTGTAAATTATCAAAAATGTTTGTCCATTTTACTTCCACACTTAAACTTGACTACCCGCTATGTCAAGTAAGGAGATGTATCTATCTGAGGTAAAAATGAGGAAAAAATTGATTTGCTGGCGATGGCAGAAGGATATTCAGAAAAACTGCAATATCTCAAAATGTCCTCATATACAGATACGACATTTTGAATTAGCGCGGCGGTGTAGGCCAATCTTAGTTGTGTGTGTCTTTAGCAAATTCTTGGGAAAAAATGTTCATAAACAGAGTTTAGAATTTGTTGACAAAAATCACTTGAGTACAACTTAACACGGTTTTCGTAGTGGCGTATCTACCGAATCTGCCACCTCACTATTCTTATATAACGTCAATCATCAACTTGAGTCTAATAGATGGATGAGTGGAGTATTTTTCGACTAATCCGGGCTTTTGATGCGATAAGTCAGTCTTCCACTGTTTGTACAAAAGTTCGACAAAATTGGTATTAGAGGTTCGTTATTAATATGGCTTAAATTGTATCTATCGCAACATCAAGATTCGGGAGATCGTGAAGGAGCCCATGCTTGTAATGAGGTCAGACTTCGCGAGCCCGCGAATTTGTACGGAAAGCAGGTTTACAGTGCTAATCCTTGACCGCGAGGCACTGCGCAGGAAGACGCCAGGCCTACCACGGGGCGCGCTCTTCTGGTTCACGGACGGATCCGGCGGGGAGCGTGGGACGGAGGCCGGCGTTTACTCGGAAGGACAGAGGGTAAGTGACAGTATTTCTCTCGAGACTCACGTAACGGTCTTTCAGGCCGAAATGTACGCAATCTTGGACCGCGTACGAGAGAACAAGAATATGGGCTACACCAACAAGCGGATCTTCATAGCCACAGACAGCCAGGCAGCTCTTAGCGCTCTAAGCAACCAACGGGTAAACTCCAGGTTGGTTAGTGAATACCGAGGCGATATGAGTAACCTGACTAGGCAGAATGAGGTTACTCTCATCTGGGTGTCGGGCCACTCGTGGGTCAAAGGCAATGAAGAGAGAATCAGCAGAACCATTTATGGGCCCAGAACCGGTCCTGGGCGTGGCGAAGAGCACCGCCATGGGATGCATTCAGTTCTGGGTCAGAAACCAACATAACGATACTGGGCAGACTAGCCAGACATGGGAATAAGTCAGTAATTGGGGAACCCAGTTCAAAGAGAGCTGTGGAGCTGCTAAATCTTAGCAGAAGACAGCTCAGGGACATAACAGGACTTTTGACGGAAGACATGACTGTCAAGAAACACCTGCATAAAATAGGGCTGGTATGCCGACTCTGTGGCGAGGTGGAGGAATCAACCCAGCACATTTTGTGCTAGTGTAAAGCTCTGGACCGCAAAAGACAACTGATCTACGGACAACCTAGACCTGAGACAGAGCAATATAAAACATCACCCTACCTGCTGCTGTGCAGGTAAAACAAATGTAACGAATTCCACCCTATCTAAAGTGGACACCGGATAATTGGTCAGATTTTTTTTATAACAATAAATGCATTTTGTTATTATCTCATACAAATAAAACTATTTCCTTTGATAAAATTACAACTAATAGAACGAAATGGAAGGAAATTTGAAATAAAGGATCGATTTCATCAAATAACAGAAGCTAAATTAATATATTCTAAGCGCATTCTCCTAGCCATATGTAGTAAATAAAAATTATTTCAAGTTCACTAAATTGCAGTACGGTGAGCAGAATTAATTTTACTAGGAAATTACAGTCATGCCTTTTCATGGATTTCATAGCCATATACGCATGTTTTCTACACCAGAATAATTACCAAGCAAGGTTATTGACAGTAATAATACTGTATCTAATACCGTGTTTACACATAAGTAATGTGTTATTATTATGTATCTTGACTAATTCAATCAGCTAAATTATACGGTATCAGCTACAGCAAGTGCTATTTTGTTGCAAAATAAATTATAATTAATAGGAGTAAGGGAATACTGCATTTATTAGCTTTATGTATCAGATTATCAGATACCAGTCAAATTTGTTATTGACCTATTAATGTTTACACATATGACAAGATAGATTAATAACAAACTGTACCAATTACAAATTGCTTTCTATATTACACATAAGCCGCACTTCAATATCTAAGTAATATTTTTCATTGCTATGACAATCCCCTTTTTGCTTTTATAAGTTAACTTGCAATATTATCAATAATAAGCAATCAACTAATGCTGTCACTTAGATATACATTTATTTATACGACCCTATAAATATAACACTCTTAAACAGTACGTTAAAGCCAAAGACGCTTTCCGTGAGATGTGGGTAATGAGTATATAGAACTCGCTTCTATGGACAGAAATATCACTTTGGCTTTCGGGCTTCCGCATGCGCAGTGAGTTACCGGGATAATTAACATGGTTCGCAACTCATGAGTTTTTTACCGTTGGTCCCTGAGGTGCTGTTTACACACAATCCTCCCAACTGACCTTCCTGACCTACCCTGACATCACTTTGCCTAATCAAAAGCTAAAAGAAGGAAAAAGGTTAGGAAAAATCAACCTTGCCATATATATCAAGGTTATGTGTGCATAATGTATACTTTTCCTCCCCCTTTTTGCTTCTTTTATATTTTAATTAAGCAAACCGATATCAGGGCAGGCCAGGAAGGTCAGTTGGGAGGATTGTGTGCAAACAGCACCTCAGTGAGCTCTTTTATTTCGTTAAAACGGCATAAAACTCACGAGCCCCCGGTAACTCACTACGCACGCGGAACCCCGAAAGCCAAAGTGATATTTCGGTCCACAGACGCGAGTCTATATGGAGGCCTTAAAGAAGACCTTTTCTTAAATTTTCAACTTTTGTTAAAAATCTTTCCAAAAGGTGGACCGAAACATCGAAATCCAAGCAGCTTTAAACGCATACATACATACATATATATATATATATATATATATATATATATATATATATATATATATATATATATATATATATATATATATATATATATATATATATATATATATATATATATAGGGTGGCGCATTGCAAAAGAAACAGACCGATTTGCGTCCAGAGAAAACATTTTTAAGAAACGCTGAAACACATCAATTTTAATATTGAGGGGGACATGTTTTGACATAAAACTCAACTTTGTCACATCAACCCTTAAGGGTGGTGATAACAACCCTTATATTTTAAATAGGGAACATGGGTCGAGTGTTACATCATTTGAAAGCCCTTTCTTTTTTCTGGATTCAGCACACAAATTTTTTTGGAAGTTTTATCAACTCGTTTAAAATTTGAAATTGAAGAAACAAAAACGCATTTCACTCATTCCGATAAGAAATGTGCTGATAGTTAATGTTTTGTTGGTTTGTAAAAAAAATTGACTATCAGAACATTTCTTATCGGAATGAGAAAAATGCGGTTTATTATTTCAGTTTATCGGTCGGTTTGATACTTGATAGTACTACCGAAAATTAATTTCACAATGGTGTATTCTGTAGAAGAAAGATTTGAAATAATTACACTTTTTTTAAAAAACGATGACTGTGCCAACTGTACCGCAAATTTGTTTAATGAACGACATCCGAACAGACATGTTAACAGAAAATACATTTTGGAGTTAGTTGCAAAGTTTCGACAAAGTAGTTCAGTAGCCAACAAAAAACGGGATCCGGAACATGAATTTCCGGTTAGAAATGAGACTACTGAGATTGAAGTTTTAGGACAAATTGCTGCAGACCCAACTTTGAGGCCGAGAAAATTGGCCACTGTTTCAAACATCAAAAGAACAACTATTCAGCGAACATTGAAGCATCATAAATTTCACCCGTATAAAATTCATCTTGTACAACAACTGAATGAAGATGATTTTGATCGGCGGCTGGAGTTTTGCGAAGTTATGACTGCACGAATAGCTGATAACGGGGACTTTCTGTTCAATATCTGTTTTTCAGACGAGTATAGGTTTTTATTGAACTCTGCAGTCAATCGTCATAATTGTCGTTATTGGGCAGATAATAATCCAAGAAATTTTCACGAAGTCCACACTCAAACTCCACAGAAATTGAATGTCTGGACTGGCATTTTTGGAGGCCGTTTAATCGGACCAATTTTTCTTGATGGTAATTTGGGTGGCGTGCGTATTTGGAGTTACTAGAAGATATCGTTTACCCCCCTACTAATTGGCATTGTTGAAAATGAAGAATTACGACGACGCATTGTTGAAGAATGCCGTCTAATAACTCCACAAATGCTCCAGAATGTCAGAGCTCGTTTTGAACCAAATTTGCACTTTTGTATGGAAGCTGGTGGTCAACAATTTGAACACTTACTCAACTGAACTATTCTGAACGTTTGGTTTTGTTTTTTAGTTTTTTTTTAACAAAAAATTGAGTAATTAGTGCATTCCTTATCACAGTGAATGAAATACGTTCTTGCAACTCCAACTGTGAATAAATTTTAAACGAATTGATAAAACTTCCAAAAAAATTAGTGTGCTGAATTCAGAAAATAAAGAGCTTTCAAATGATGTAACACTTGACGCATGTTCCCTATTTAAAAATAAGGGTTGTTATCAACACCCTTAAGGACTGATGTGACAAAGTTGAGTTTTATGTCAAAACATGTCCCCCTCAATATTAAAATTGATGTGTTTCAGCGTTTTTTTTTTAATTCTCTCAACGCAAATCGGTCTGTTTCGTTTTCAATGCGCCACCTTGTATATGCATATATATTATATATATATATATATATATATATATATATATATATATATATATATATATATATATATATATATATATATATATATATATATATATATATATATGTGTATATATGAGGGTGGATCAATAAATACCCGTGTTAGGTATGAAGTAGCGAGTGTCACTTTTTTTTTCGTAGCTCAGTTTTTTCGTAGCACAATTTGGCCGCGACAATTCCAGTTAAATGTGCTGGCGCGTTATTCTTGTGAAGCGGCACTTTTTTCTTAGCCTAACGGGGCCGTGTCTCCTTTAACTTCTTATCGAATCGGTCCAATAATTCGTTGTAGTACTGCCCCGTGATCGTTCTTCTTTCTGCAAAAAGTCCATGAGTATTATTCCCTTCCAAACGCAAAAAACCATGGCCATGATCTTTCCGGCCAATGAGGCCGTCTTTGCCTTCTTCGTAGCGGATTCGCCCAGAAAAATTCATTATATTTATTACCGCTTGGTCTCTGGCGAATAATAATATATTCAAATGTCATCGACGGTGACGACTCGACGCAAAGACGTCCAAACACTGCTTCGACTTTGACAGCCTGAGCCACCCTGAGCAATCGCGGAACCCATCGGGGCGACACCTTTTTCATGCTTAACTTATCATGTAAAATATTAATTGCCGTACCGTTCGACACGCCTACGGCCTCTGTACTTCGCGCACTTTAGTTCGGCGATCAGCAAAAATAATGCTATAGACCTTTTGAACGATTTCCTCAGTAACCACATCGACCATGTTTAAATTGGTTAAACCAATATCTCGCGGTTCTCAATGATGATGAAGGGTCCCCATAGAGACAGCATCCAACTTCGCTTTTATTTCTTGGCACCTTTTTCCATCCAAAAATAGAAAGCGAATAACTGATCGATATAGCAGATTTTCCATTTTATTGAGAAGCACGAAACATGTGTGATACAACTGATTGGCAAATAAAAACTAACCAATGAATTAGTCTGAAAGTGAGTACTGTGATCACACCAGGGGAAAATATGGTATCCTTGCACCAATGTCAACAGCATTTTTGTTAAACAAAAATTAAAAAGCTATTGTTGGTGATACAAATTGTCTTCTTTTTTTAAACTCCTTATGTGATTGATTTTTTGCATTTTCCATCGAAATACAATGCATGTTTGTAAGAAAAGGAGTTTTGGACGCAGTAAGTGGGTTATGGTAGCGAATTTTCAATAAATGCTTCAAATTTGAATAGCTCAGTTGGAAGGCTGACTACCATCGCAGTATTACTTTATAGGTGTATTTTCGCTGCAATTAGTATGCCGTACTGACGAGCTCTAATTATAGTGAAACCGGTCTACGGTTCTAATTATGGTGAGAATGCATCTAGCCTTACATACTTTGTCCCTATATTAGGGTAGAAATGTGTTTTATTAAATTGTTAGTTGGTTGTATACAGTCTCTAATATTTCACACTTTGTGTTATTTGGAGCTACCACATACTACTTGGTTCCGCAACGAGGTGGCGACACGTGCTTCGTGTCTTATATCTCACTTAGTGTTGGAAGGCTGGGTCCATAGACGTAATACTTTATAGGTGTATTTTCGCTGCAATTAGTATGCCGTACTAACATTAGAGTAAAACCGATCTACGGTTCTAATTGTGGTGAGAGTGCATCTAGCCTTACAGCTCAGTTTGTTATTGACCTATAAGGTTAGTTGGCCAAAAAACCAGTTTTTTCGGAAACATTTTAAGTTTACTTTCGGAAATTGTTGTACATTTTGAAACAGTAAAGTTATTTTGATGAAACGTGGCACATTGTTTCTACTACATGGGTTATACTGGTAGCCAAATTTGATGCGTGCTTTCTTTTAACAAAACACATATTTGCTATTAAAAACATTAAAATAAAAATTCACTACCATAACGCACTTCCTGCGTCCAAACCTTTTTACTTTATATAACCTCATTGGTTAGTCAGAACAGATCTTACGCTGCAGCAAGATTTTACGCATTACTAAAATTCGAAATTAAAATAATAAGTACACTATTAATAAAACTGCTCAGACAAGAACTAAAACTTCACATCACACCGAGTTCAACAATACAAAATTATTTAGTTTCCAGTCCCAACCGTTACACCGCTAGTGGCAACTTTAGACGGCGCTGTACGTATCCCTGATTGAGTTTACCATGCACCAGCTGGTGAGTAGTTATGTCCACGTTTGCGTTCACCAGTCCTGCATAGTTTCTGCTGTAACTCAACTGTTGCCGATTGGTCAAAACGGAATGACACACAAACGTCACAAAATAGTGCTTGACGTCAATAGTGCGTGCATCAGTCTCCAACCGCTGAAATGTATCGGTAGCCAGCAGATGAGCGCTTAAATTCAGCTGTTGGCGCCTGATGAACACCGTTTTATCTACATTTATTTGACGCTACTCTTTTTTTGTGCTGCATTCTTTTGTTGCAAGTTACTTATTACAATACATTACTGACTTGTTTCATATTTTATACAGAAACTTAGTACTGGTCTTTCATTTTATACAGCACACTGCACTTTTCCCCTATAAGCGGTTTCTTTCTTCCGTTTTCTGGCTCGAAACAACCTTTCCGTTTAAATTATGCGTACATACTCTACCTGTTTATATGGTACAAGTTGTACACCCCATAGCTCTTACCGTGTTCATATTATGTCTCCGCAAGTTCAATATTGTAAATGTTTATTTATTAACTTTAACTGACGTTAGATAATAATTTATATAAAACACGTTTTCACAACCTAGTTTAAGACTTATGCTGACTATCAGCCCAAACGAATTATTATGCTTTGGGACTCGAGTCTGTTGCTATAGGTTGCAAGTTTAATATTTCGAGTGCCTGTCAAGGAACGGTGAACAGAAGTCAGAACTACTGTTCTGTGTTTTCACTGTAGTCTGTGGTTTCTGTCTATGTAGTGTAGTATTTCTCCATTCTTTACGCCTACTATTTTCTGTTTTCCGATTGGTTCCGCGTTCTCTTCACCCCTGTGCCAGTCGCTATCTGTCAAACTCTAGTCACAACAATAATAACAATAACATTAAATAATAACAATAACAAAGGACACCGGTTTGAGATTTTGAGTTCGTCATTTCAGTGATAGATGTATTAAAGTATTAAGTAGCCGCAAAGTACATAAATATTTGTCTTGTATTCGTCGCCGGTACGTTGTTAAGAGAACGGGTGTTTTTGTTTTTTCAATAAAGCTTGCAATTTTTGTAAGTACGTCGCACAATCTATAAATTATTTGTGGATATGGCTGAACACCCTGTCGATCTTCTACCTAGTGTTGCGGTTAAGACTGAACACACCGACGATGTTCTACCTAGTGTTGCGGTTAAGGTTGAACATGAACATACCGTCGATATTTTACCTAGTGTTGAATCGTGTGGTTACAATGTGTGTACATCGTGCTCCATGACTGATTTTCATTTTACTGCATTGTTAATGGATAACACTGCGTTAATTACTTATCTGCAAGCTCATGGCGTTTTGTTGTGTCATACGACCTGTCCGAAATCACATAAGTTGGCTGTTAGTTACTATGATGGTTTGCAATATTTCTCCTGCAACAGGAGATACTCGACGAAAAATCGTAGAACTTGTAGCTTCAAGGTCTCCGCCTACACGGGGACGTTCTTCCATCGTGCCCACCTAAAGGTCCCACAGGTGTGTCATCTTGTGATGATATACCTTTCAAGAAGTCCGCCCAGGATACGTTATGCCATGTCTGAAACTGATTTGAGTTCAAACACCGTTGTAAACTGGTTCAATTTCATAAGAGATGTTATTTCTGATTATCTATGCTCAGTGTCTTCCCCGATTGGCGGACCTGACACCATTGTCGAGATTAGCCTAGCTAAATTCAACAAGCGTAGTGAGGGTCGTCGTTTGAGGGCACAGTGGGTTATTGCAGGAGTTGTACGTGGTTTACCAGGCGCTTGTGGCAAAGCGTTCATGGTTCAGGTTCCAGACCGCAATGCTGACACTTTGATAAGGGTTATACGTGAGCATGTGTTACCAGGCAGCGTCATTATGTCAGACTGCTGCAAAGGATACAATGAAGTGCAAACAGCGGGCTTTACTCATTTAATGGTTGATCACAGTTTGCACCTTGTTGATCCTGAAACTGGTGCACATACCCAAAATGTTACACGTTTATGGGGTGAAGTTAGGCGTTATATACCAAAGGCTGGACTTAGGGAGCGAGATTTTGATGGGTATCTGGCTGAAGCCTTGTTTAGAAGGATGTATCTTGATTCTACAGTACGGTTGCATCATTTCTGGCAGGCGGTGGCAAAACTATATCCCGGCCTAGGGCATCCGCTGCATTAGTAAGCATGTAGTGCTCCCGTTAATCATCTATTGTTTAAAGAGCTCAGATGGTAAGTTTACATTATTTTCTTAAAAATCTATATTGACAAAGATTGCACAAACTCAATTTATCTTCAACATTAACGATTTTAAATATAGTATAATAAAATTTTCCAGTTTACATTTTCACCTTACCTGACCTGAATTATAGTCCCATATGGTGAACGAAATCTAACATCAAGTAATGACACTGAATATAAAAAAAAAACATGACAAGTGGCAGTGTGGCTTCAGATGTGCGGGATTTTTCTGTTTTTCACCTTGCTTGTGCATTTTCTTTAAAAAAAGAAAGAGATGCCACTAGAATAATCTAAATTCAAATTATATGCATTTTAAACCTATACTACTTGACTTTATATTAGTTGAATCACCTTCCATAACACAAGTCAGAGTTGTTACAATTCTTGATGTTTCATTCTCCATTGGGAGAAGAACTCACTTTATAGGCAATCTTTATGGTAGGAATCTACACTTTTGCCTCTGTGGTGGCTTCTAATGATATCTTAAATAAAGGTCATCCACCATTTTTTAAAATTATTCTTTGGTTGTAGTGTGTATTTTCTTACCCGTGCTAATAATGAAAAAATAATTTGATAGTAATCAATAGTCCTATGATTTGCCAAATCGGACAAGATACTCTCATGCCAAGAGCATAATGTGTTCCGATTGGACTAGATAACTGGCTGGTTATTATGTGAAAACTGGAACCTGTGCTGAGCACTAATAAGTACACTTGGAGAACACCCAAATCACCACAACACATATTTCAGAGACCTCACGATCGTTTCGTTGACAATGTCAACATCTTCAGAGGAAGAAAATTATAACATAAAAAACTAGATCCCGTGTATTTATATCGCGTCAAGGTAAACGAACTAGTCCGAAGTAAAGTTGTCGTCCAAGAACGATTGTTTGTTTATTGCACAGTTAAACTACGGGGTCGGAGACCTGCTTTAATCTTCTGGTCGACAAATTTATGACCCTTATCTAGTATACGTTTAAAAGGACCCGAGTTATTTAAATAACTCGGTTCCTTAATATTAGTTTAAAAGGACCCGAGTTATTTAAATAACTCGGGTTCTTTTAAACCTATCGCGATATAAATACTACTTATTTATGTTAGAATTTTCTTCCTCTGAAGATGTTGACATTGTCAACGAAACGATCGTGAGGTCTCTGAAATATGTGTTGTGGTGATTTGGGTGTTCTCCAAGTGTACTTAATGGCTGGTTATTAAATTCCCCACGTATGTAAAAATATTAAGGTACGAGCATTTGTATAATTCAACCATTCCCCATATTTATGCTAAAATGAGTTGATCCAAATAATTCCAAGTAACAGTGGAGCACTAGTATTAACACACATTGGACATGGTTCTGTTTGATAAGGTGTGATTGTTTCCCCACTGTCATTTTCACAGCATTATTAGATAGCAATACATATCCACCTGTTTCACTCATCTTAAGAAAAAAGTCTGGATGCACCAAGATGTGTTATGGAAGTGAATTTTTATAAAAATGGTTTGAATAGCAAATATGTCTTTTTAATGCAAGCAGTCATCAAACTGGTTACCGGTATAACCTATATAGTAGAAACAATGTGCTATATTTTATTAAAATAACTTATTGTTTGAAAATGTACAAAAATTTTCCGACAATAAACTTTAAATGCTGGTTTCCTAGCCAGCAAACCTTAGGTTAATAGTAAATTGAGTTATTGAAATTTGAAGCATTTAATGAAAATTTGCTACAAAAACGCACTTACTGCGTCTCAATTTTTTTCTTACAAACATATTGCGATAAAAAATGCAATAAAAGAAGGGTGTCCGAAAAAAAATTGTAGTGATCACCAACGACTTACGGGCCAGCCTGTGATTGTCAAAATAATTTTATAAGATGCAGCTCAAGACACCCTATAATTAACTTATACAATTTTTTCTCGTCTCTTGTATAATAACAATTATATTGAGCTTTACCATAGAAATGCGTCACCCTGTATATATGTAAACGGATAAAAACTGAACGTAAACCCGGTTATGGATTCTAGGGGGCCTAGTTTGTGCTCATGTGAAGAAATCTTTTTAAAATTCTAAAGTCGCGTTCTCCTCATTGACGAATTTTTTGTACGAAAATGAGCTAAAAATTATGAACCGTTAAACCATAAACTTGACTAAAACTACCGCCAAAGCATCAAAGAGAAAATAACTAACCTGTTGCATATCAGCCCTTTTTGTAAAACTTCGATCCTTTATATCTGTTGACAAAACATAACAAACACTGTTTAGTCCACCCACTAACATTAATAAAATCGTAAAGGAATAATTTGCACTTGTAGATTAAAATTCCCAAATAACACAAATAATTTGTCAACTGAAATTGAAAACAGATAAACGATCTAACAATATACGATAAACGTCAGTTACAGCGTGTAACTGACCTGCGCAATGATATCAAATGTTCCTTTGCTAGGTAACGACGCAGACATACTAGATCTCATATACCTATAAACCAATTTTAACCATTGTCAATGAAAAGCGGTGATAATAAAAATAAATGTTTAAAATTTGAATAGCTCAATTTTCTGTAAACCTAGAAAGCTGAATTTGGGTACATAGTTAGGTCTTTCCGAAAGCAACATGTGCACCAGATTTCATCGAAATAGCTTTGTAATTTTCAAGGAAAAAAATTTTTTTCGAAAGAAAACTCAAAATTTTCCCGGAAAAGTTTGTCCGATTTTCCTGGTTAACGAACTCATCCAAGCCATTAATAAAGGAAAGGCACTTGCCGAGTTTCATTAAAATCGGTTAACTATTTTTTGAGTTATCGGTTGGATACACGCATATATATATATATATATATATATATATATATATATATATATATATATATATATATATATATATATATATATATATATATATATATATATATATATATATATATATAGTAACGCATGTTTATGTCAAACAATGTTTTAAAATTTTATCTAAATTGGCATTTGGATTTTCTCATATAACAAGAAGAAAAAAAAAAGATTCAATGCAGAAAGTGTTACTAAATGGTTTTTGAACTCTGGGAAGTAAATGCACAGAATGGGGTTGCGAATGAACATATTTATTTAGGAAGCAAAATGAACTATTTGGTATGTCAAAATTTTAGTTGTCAATGTCATCTTTACAAGTTTTGAATACTCTATTTGGATAAACCTATTAAAATTGTGACTTGGACAAGCACAAGTTGTCAACTTATTTGTCAAATGTTACAATGTATAATCTATCTCAATAAATATTACTATATTACTACTATATATATTACTATATATATATACATATATATATATATATACATATATATATATATATATATATATATATATATATATATATATATATATATATATATATATATATATATATATAAACTGACCCCGGATATGGGTTCTAGCGGCCCAAATTCGCCAAAGTCTCACCATCGATACCTCTCTATAATTGAATCTTTTCAAATAAAAATTCAGTAAAAATTATGATAGAACTGATAAATATAGGTATAGGGAACTATAATATAATGTGCGAATGAGAATTAAATTCTACATTCGATAGTGAAATGATATACGGGTGCCCCATTCGAGAAACTATACATATATGCAAGCTTGAAGTTGACGAAATTTTGTATCAAATTTTGAGCACTGCTGTATAAAGTTAGATACCATCCTAAGTATTTGTAGTAAGCCAAAAGATTCAAGTAGCTTCCCGCAAAAAAAATCATCTTAACTTTCATATTATCGAAGATACCTAATTTTAAATGAAGCAGCGCGTTTTTAGTCAATTTTCTTTAAAAAAAAAATTCACTAATGAGGAGATACCGACTTTTGAATGTTGAAAAAATTTCTTCAAATGAGCGCTAATTAGGCCCCCAGAACACATATCCGGAGTCAGTTTCAATTTTTATATGTTTATATATATATATATATATATATATATATATATATATATATATATATATATATATATATATATATATATATATATATATATATATCTATGTATGTATCACACCGATAACTCAAAAAATAATGGGCAGATTTTGATTACATTTGGTGAATAAATTCCTTTTGCAAATGGCTCGGATAAGTTTGTTAGCCAGGAAAATATGCCCAGGTTTTCCGGGAAAATTTTGTGTTTTCTTTCGAAAAAAAAATATATCTCCGTAATTAACAAAGTAAGGGCAACCAAATTTGGTACGCGGGTTTGCATCCTTATAGGTAAGTTACCTACCAAAACTTAGCTATGTAGGTCAAAAGACAAAAAGTTATAGATATTTAAAGAAAAATAAATTGGGGTTTTTCTCAAAACGTCAAAGTTGCGATTTAAAACGTCAAAATCGGCTACATTTAGGCAAATAACTTGAATCTAATACGGGCTATGGAAAACAAATGTCTCAAGAAGGATGTTTTACAAACCCTGAAGTCTTAGTTTCAGCCGTCATTGTCCTTCATTTTACTAAAATGTTTCCAGAAAATTCATTTCAAATAGACGCTTTCTCTGATGCTTGGCAGTAGTCTTAGCTATAGAGTTTATCGTTTAATGGTATATAATTTTTGTCGAATTTTCGTAAAAAATCAATAAAGCTCAATATATCCGTTATTATACAAGATATGAAAAAAAAATGTATATATTAATTATAGGGTGTCTTGAGCAACATCTTAAAAAAAATATTTCTACAATCACAGGTGGCCGATAAGTCGTTGGTGATACAAATTTTCTTTTTTTTTTTTATCAAACACGCCTTATGTTATTGCATTTTTGCATTTTCCATCGAAATATAATGCATGTTTGTAAGAAAAGAAATTCTGGATGCAGCAAGTGCGTTATGGTAGCGAATTTTGATCAAATGCTTCATATTTGAATAGCCCAATTTGCTATTAACCTATAAGGTTGACCAAGAAACGAGTTTTTCCGGGAACACTTTAAGTTTACTTTTGGAAATTTTTGTACATTTTCACACAATAAAGATATTTTTATGAAACATGGCACATTATTTTTACTATATAGGTTATACTGGTAACCAAAATTGATGCCTGCTTTCTTAAAAAGAAAACACATATTTGCAATAAAAACATTTTTTTCAATCAAAATGTCTCAAAAACCAAACATCGGTCCCGCCTAAAATGAAGCTTATAATCTAAAAACTAAAAACTTTGTTAGCGATCGATCTTCACTCTATATATATATATATATATATATATATATATATATATATATATATATATATATATATATATATATATATACATTGTATCTCTAAAATAATAAAATTTTAAAGTTTTATTGATAAAATTTGGTATTCATCGAGACTTTGTTATGTACCAAAACTGAAATATTTTAAAGAAAATTCACTAACATAATGATGCGTCAGGACTGGGTAGTTAACTTACCTGATTAATGAGTCTTTGAAGATTCAATCTGTTTCAAACTTAATAAAGCTAAATCTCCGAAAATAAAGCAATTGTGCATCATATGATGATCAT
Source organism: Tillus elongatus (assembly GCA_964006375.1). Classification (NCBI taxonomy): domain Eukaryota; kingdom Metazoa; phylum Arthropoda; class Insecta; order Coleoptera; family Cleridae; genus Tillus; species Tillus elongatus. The sequence continues at coordinate 178,539,297 of OZ023263.1, read as the reverse complement.
AGTTGAACGTATGACTTCGCGACCAATGAAAATTTCAAGTATTTGTAAAAGTTACAAATAGAGAGCAGTTGCTGTTAAATATTCTCCTTCATCTTTCTAGAATCCGGACTCCGGACGGTCATTTATATTGACGTCCGATATAATAAATAGCTCTCTGAGAACTTTCCCCGAATTAAGCGGCCAATTATTTTAATACCCGCATTTCGGCACACTTTGTGGTCGCTTTTTCACATAAAGAAATGCCAAGACGGCATCTTCTGTATTCGGATAATTTCCCAATTAAACCACCATATCGGTATACTTCACGGGATTAAAAATATTACACGCCTTTAATGAACCGTTCATTTGATTTGTAAACACTGAAAAAATGATATGTGCTCTCATGATCGTTATAATTCCTTGTGAAGGAAGATATATATGCATCCGCAGTCGCGAGTGGAAATAATGGAGAATCTGACCGCTATCGAAAATTGAGATTGTATCGCCCCTTCATCACAATACGTGCATCAGCTGCAATGTATAAACATGTTATCTGAAATAATCAGTTGTAATTTTTATAGCGCTCTGATTTGTAGTACTTATACTTGTTGCATGTTGAGTAAAAGTTATTGCCAATGAAAATATTTCGAATTCATTTGTCGTTGAGAAAAATGTATCTTTATTATTCTTAAACCTTGATCGTTCCACTATATGCTACATTTTCAGTCTGAAACTTTAATTGGGGCCATTCATCAAGCATCAAGCTACAAAATTCACTCAACATGTAATATGTACTAAATACAATGTTTCTATGGATGTGAGGATGTATTGACATCAAGTTAGCCTTGACCGTTTCCATGGACATGCAAAATATTGCGACTGTAGCAACGAAGAACATCTTATTCGAAGTGTCAATGTGAAATTTAACGTCAAAGCACAGTTACGTAATGAAGTAAGCAGAACATTAAAACTAAGCATGATTTTATCATCTGTGCAATTACACCTCAAACCAATACCATCCAGGACCACATGATTCTCCACCATAAACTATCAATTTTAGTGTTTATTATTAAAGTATCTAATATCCTATGAGGGAAGAGGTATCGAAAAGTACTTAGTTTACAATAGAAAACCCAATAATTGTTTAAAACAAAAGTTTATTTTTTCACATATTCTCCTCTAAGCTATGTGAAAACTGGAACCTGTGATGAGCACTAATAAGTACACTTTGAGAAAACCCAAATCACCACAACACTTATTTCAAAGACCTTAGGATCGTTTCGTTGACAAAGTCAACATCTTCAGAGGAAGATAAATTCTAACTTAAACAACTAGCTACATGTATTTATATCGCGTCAAGGTAAACGAACTAGTCCGAAGTAAAATTGTCGTCCAGGAACGATCGTTTGTTTATTGTGTGGTGAAACTACTAAGTCGAAGACCTGCTTTTTAATCTTCTGGTCGAGATATTTATGAGCCCTTATCTAATATACGGATAATAGCTTGAAAGGAACCGATGTATTTAAAGAATGTGCACGTTCCCTTTGGATCTAGAAATTTGCTATGTGGATATTGGAACACGCCGACAACATCTGGCTAGATAAACAACATCAACTCCACTCATATTTTTAAATAGAAAAACTAATACCGGGTGTTTGGCTCAACATGTTAACACTCTAACAAAAGATAAATAATTCAACTAAAATACTACATACAAACTGTATTTATATTAATGCTAATTCTTCGTGATAGTATTTATATTAAATTCATAGATACAAACAAAACAAACAGATCTTTAAGTCGAGACAAATGTATAAATGTATATGTATAAACCGGCCTAGTTATTGACATAATTTATTATTCTACAGACAAATTCGGAGTGTTTAAGCGGTCAAATGCAAAGTGAAAATAAAGGACTAGAAATTAAAGATGCCGCACGATTCGATGAAGTTTTGTTCTTAATAGACCTTAACATAAAAATACTTTTTAATGAATCAAGCATAGTTTGATGTCTAACGTTTTTGACAAGTTCAAATTTTCTTTGTCAATGTGGTGATTATTATCCCATATATGTTGTGCCACACATGATTTGTCCACCGTACCATATCGTAACTGTGCGAGATGTTCACGAAATCTGGTGGCTATGTTTCTCCTAGTTTGGCCCAAGTATTTAAGATCGCAATCTTTGCAACTAATCTCATAAATACCGAACATTTCAGTGACTTTGTCTTTGTCTTTCGTATTACCCAACAAATTTTTTAAATTACTTTTCGTCGAAAAAGTCAAATGTAAATCGGCTTTCTTAAAAATACCTTCCAAACCCTTTGTGATTATTGGTTCATTAGGTACACACAAATTTTTTCTCTATTTTATCTTTCTTAAATGTCGTACATTCAGATATCATTTTCTTTGTTCTGTGTTTGTTAACTAATTTGTCTATTAAACCATCCGAGTAACCGTTATCTCGCCACATTTTTTATGTATTTTAATTCTGTATTAAATCTATTTTTACTTAACGGAAATTTAATCAATCTGTTTACTAAGAAATTTAAGCTAGCCTTTTTTTGTGCAAGCTAATTATGTGAGTCGTTAGGAATATAACTAATAGTAGCCGTTTCCTTCCTAGACATCGAATTTAAGCGAGCCATTATTTTCATTTTTAATAACTAGTACATCTAGGAACGAAAGTTTATTGTTGATTTCTGTTTCATGGGTAAATTTTATTGAATCAAATTGACTATTTAGTTTTTCAGTAAATTCTTCAACCTTACATATATTTGTGTCAAACACTGCAAAAATATCGTCGACATAACGAAACCAAACTCTAGGGAAACACCAATTTTTATTTTTTAAATCCATCTCAATTCTACTCATAAACAAGTCTGCAATAAAAGGAGATAATGGATTGCCCATTGCTGTGCCTTCAGTTTGTTCAAAAAAGTCATTATTAAATTGAAAAATATTTTGTTTTATACAAAGGCTAGTAAGAGTTAAATATTATTTGCAGACGTCTTCACTTATATTGTTCAATTTTAACAATTCTTCCAAATACTCCAACGTTTGTTTTGTGGGTACACTAGGAAATAATGACGCAACGTCGAATGACATCAAAATCTCACCTTCCAATAATTTAACATCTCTAATTTTATCAATAAAATCAAGAGAATTTAGCACCGAACAACTTTTCTGTTTAATAGGTAGACTTTTAAACTCGTTTGACAACCACTTTGCCAAATTATATGTTGGAGAATCTATAGCCGAAATAATAGGCTTATTAATTTTCCCGGCTTATGAATTTTTGGCAGACAATATTTTTTGGGGACTTTTGGATTAGAAACTTGTAAACGTCTTCTTAAATCCTTTGTTATGAGATTAGGACATTTTTTTAAACTGTTTTTAACCTCGTTAATCATTTTTGGTAACGGATTTTTATCTAATTTTCTATACGGCCCTGACGCTATTGCATTACTCACTCGCTTCTAAGCCGTACGCATTACGCAGAACGTTCATAAAGAAATTCTTATACCCTTGAAAAATCTTTATATTGGCCTGCAAATTACACAACGGCACATATCGTTTATCTCCTAAATGTTTTTTGAGCTTTTAGAATAAATAATAGTCTGAAGGTGCTAATTTTGGAGAATACGTCGGATGGTCAACCAACTCAAAGTTTTATCAATTGTTTGCAGTGCAATCAACGAGGGGCGCGGTCTTGCAAGAAGAGCACATCGCTGTTGCAGCTGCGACGGCTTCGCCACTGGCTTCTGGCAGTAATAATGGCTCCAGTATGTGTGTGAGCTGTTCCGAAATAACTATTTCTGCCATTTATGCAAGGATTTCTGCTCTTCGTGATTGAGTTGTGGCCGGTCCAGGTGGTGTACCAGATATTGTTCTAAAACGTTCTGCCTGTACATTGAGTGTGCCTCTACATATTGTTACGTTTTCTCCGGGTTCTGGATAAGTGAGACTTTTAATTTTAACAAAACAACTTTATTTACACTCTAAATATGGATACAATAAAATTTCTAGAATGTCTCTCTCACAAAACACTTCATTTACTGGCCTTACAATTACTACTCTCAACAAAAGTCACTAATCTGGTACTACAGTCACTACTCTCTTAACACTTTACACTGCTTCTTCAAGTCACTACCACATTCTCTTACTGAACTGAACTAACTTGGGCTGGCTTGCTTCCGCTTTTATATACCCGCCGTACCTTCCCCTCCTTTCTAGAGCATTCCATTCCAGAACGTTCCAGGACCTTCTTTTACTAGAAGGTTCTGTGAATACAGATCGGTCCCGTGTGTATACAGGGGGATGTATATACAGGATGATCCAAATGTCGTCACCACTCCTATGTTACACAAGAGGTATTTCTCGTACTATAAGATCTCTCTGCGTATACAGGGTGTAAGTGGTCTCTGCGTATACAGGGTGTATGTACAGGGTGTTCGGAATGTGCAGACCTCAGTTATCCGTTCCGACGGGGTACAAGTTGGTAACTTCGTTATTTCTGGTCCTAGAGGGTTGAGACTTCGCCTGAGGGGGGTCACCCCAGGCACCCCGGGGGGGGGGGGGTGTTGCCAGATTGTGCAAAAATTCCCAGATGTTGGGGAAATTCTGGAGATGTGGCAACACCGCACCTACGTCTATTGAAGTGCTTTGTAACACTGCCCCCCTCCTTAAGACTGTTCGTCCCGAACAGTATTTACCGGCCGCCAACTTGGGGGTTCGTTGCCCCGATAGGGACTCAACCTCTCTATGTGAACAACTTTGGGTTTAGTTCTTGGAGACAGCTGGATTCTGTAGACTAGGTCGTTAATTTTCTTAGTCACCAAGTATGGCCCTTCCCATGGCTTCTGAAGTTTGGGACTGAGGCCCTTTCTCCTTGTTGGTTGGTACAGCCACACTGCATCACCTTCCTTGAATGTATGGGGTGTTGCTCTGCGATCCAAGCGCATCTTCATCCGGTCACTGCTTAAGAGGAGCCTATCTCTGACATATCTGTGTATAGTGCGCAGTTTTCCTTCTAGGTCAGCGACATACTCAGGTAACGTAGCTAGGTCCGCTATGTCCTCGTTCGGTGGTGGTCTCGTCATGTCGATTGGTAACCGCATCTCTCTGCCGGTCAACATCATGGATGGAGTGTAGCCGGTAGATTCATGCTGAGAGCTTCTGTAAGCTAGGAGGAACAGAGGTATCAGCTTGTCCCAGGTTCTCTGATTCTCGTCGACAAACATAGCAAGATACTGATTGATGGTCCTGTTATGCCGTTCTACCATGCCGTCTGATTGAGGGTGGAGTGGCGTTGTTCTCGTTTTCTTTATGCCTAGCAAGTCCATTAGGCTCTTCCAGACCTCTGATTCGAAATTCCGGCCCTGGTCGGTGTGAATCTCCAAGGGTACGCCATGCCGTGATATGACATTTTCCATCAGGGCTTCTGCTACGGTCGTTGCCTCTTGGTTGGGGATCGGCGCAACTTCAGGCCATTTCGAGAAGTAGTCCATCGCCACCATTATGTATCTGTTCCCAGACTCTGTGATGGGAAAAGGTCCTGCGATGTCTACGGCAACTCTCTCCCACGGTGTACCTGAGATGTACTGCATCATTTTTCCTCTGGATCGGGTCTTTGGTCCTTTCTTTGAAGCACATTGGTCACACCTTTTGCACCATTCTTCCACGGTCCTTCGGCAGTTTATCCAATAGAAGCGGTCTCTCACTCTGGCAAGAGTCCTGTTGACCCCAAAGTGGCCTCCACTTCTACTATTGTGTAACTCTTGAAGAACACTGCTTATGCACTCACTTGGCACAACGGTCTGGTATATACAGTCTCTACCATCGGCAGTTTCCCATTTTCGAGTGATCATGTCATTCTTTAGACACAATGAGTCCCATTGTAGCCAGTAGCCTTTAACCTCCGCCCCAAACCGGGACACATCGTGCCACTCAGGTCTTTTCCCCTTTTGTAGCCATTCTCTAATATTTTTCAAGTCTGGATCTGTCTTCTGTGCGTCTCTGATGTATTCAAGATTTACGTCTAGATCGGTGTTATTCTCCTGTCCTGCCACCAGTTGTTTGATCTGATGAGTTACTTTGTCGATCTCTTTGTTCTCTTGTCGCTCGCAAAATTTACATTCATGCACTGAACATGGTCTTCTTGACAGGCTGTCTGCATTGGCGTGACTTCTTCCTTTTCGATGTTCAATCCGGAAGTCGTAGCTCTGCAGTTTCTCTATCCATCGGGCTATCTGTCCTTCGGGATTTCTAAAGTTCAGAAGCCATTGCAGAGCAGAGTGATCCGACCTCACGCGGAATGTTCTTCCATACAGGAAGCTGTGGAAATGTTCGATGGATCTTACAACTGCCAGCAGTTCTTTCCGGGTTACACAGTAATTCCTTTCTGCTTTTCCGAACGTTTTGCTGAAGTAGCCTATCACAACTTCTTCTCCGGCTTGGAGCTGCGAGAGTACTGCCCCAATGCCATACTGGGAAGCATCGGTGTCCAGTATGAACAGTCCTTCGTCCCGAGGATAAGCCAGTATAGGAGCAGTGAGAAGACGATGTTTGAGTTCTCTAAAAGACTCTTGGCAATCTGGTGACCAGATGAACTCGACCTTATTTTCAGTCAGGCTATGCAGAGGTTTCGCAATGCTGCTGAAGTACTTCACAAAGCGTCGGTAGTAGCTGCAAAGTCCCAGAAAACTTCTGACCTCATGTTTGTTCCTCGGCACAGGCCAGTCTCTTACTGCCTTTATTTTCTCTGGATCAGTTTCTATCCCTTTCTCAGAAACGACATGTCCGAGGAAACTTACTTTCTTCTGGAAGAGGGCGCATTTCTTGGGATTAAGTTGCAGATTGGCACCTCTCAGCCTGGAGAAAACTTGCTTCAGATTCGACAGGTGTTCATCGAAAGTCCTTCCAATCACCATGACATCATCGAGATACACCAGGCATGTTTCCCATGTCAGTCCTCTCAGCACTAACTCCATTAGTCGCTCGAAGGTGGCAGGAGCATTACATAAGCCGAATGGCATGACCTTGAATTGGTACAACCCATTCCCGGTTGAAAAAGCAGTCTTCTCCTTATCGTCTTTATGGAGTTCTACTTGCCAGTAGCCACTTTTCAGGTCTAATGTAGAGAACCACTTTGATCCGGCCAAAGTGTTTAAAGTGTCGTCGATCCGGGGCAGGGGATAACTGTCTTTCTTGGTGACATCATTCAGCTTCCTATAGTCCACGCAAAATCTCATAGTGCCGTCTTTCTTGGTGACCAAAACTACTGGGGACGACCAAGGACTATTAGACTCCTCGATCACACCATCTTCCAGCATTTCGTTAACCATCGCCTTGATTTCTGATTGCTTGGCAAAAGGCAGTCTTCTCGGCGGCTGTCTAATTGGTCTTGCGTCGCCAGTATTAATTCTGTGTTGCACTAGACTCGTACGACCTGTGATTTTATCTTGAGCGAAGATATCAGCCTCCTCCAATACGAACTTCAGGGCCATCTCCATCTCCATATTGTTCAATTGGCCCCATGAATTCTTGAACCGCTCTACTATTTCTACTGGCAGTCTTCTGTCTAATGCAGTGGGTGTCACGTTTTTGGACAACATCACTCGGTCAATGGGTTCGCAAGTGGCGATAACCTCACCTTTCTTCAATGTGACCCTGTTAGTTTGTACGTTAGCCACTCTTATGGGTATTGTCTTCTTCGGGTCTACTAAGCATCGTGCGACGAGGGCACCATCACGTCTATCTTTTAGGGGCTCCGCTATGAGAGCAGACATACAATCAAGTTTCTTCTCTAGTCTGGCTCTGACAATCTTCTCACTGTTACCAGCAATCCGTGTATCCTCGTCGACAATAAGTCTCACCCTGGGATTAGCTTCGACTGCTGTTGGAGATAAATACAACTCTTCGTTACCGATTTTCAAGATCTTATTCTGGAAGTCTACTGATAGGACATCTAAATCTTCCATTAAATCCAGGCCTAGAATAAATTCGTCGACGATTTCTGCGACGACAGCCCTTACCTGTAGCTCAGTACTGCCCAGCCTAATGTAAACAGTGGCCTCTCCATGCACGGGTATTCTATCTCCTTTTGCCGTCTCCAACACAGGCTGTTTGTTGGTAGTGAGTGCTGACTTGTTTGGCAACATGTCTGGACGTACAACGGATCTAGTGGCACCAGTATCGATGGTGAAACTGCATTGTCTTCCGTCTATGCTGCCAGGTATAAGGAGGCTCTCGTGGTAGCGTCGGATAGTGGAGACCTTTACTTTGGGGCCTTGGGACTCGCACGCCAGCTGCCGCCCCCTTACACTGGCGTCAGGTCGTTTCCCTGACGCCGCTCACTGTTGGTGTATTCTTGTCTTCTGCGAGCCACCTGTTGGGTTTGTGAGCACTGTCTACTTATGTGCCCTTTCCTACCACACTTGTAACATTCTATGTCTGACCAATCTGCTTTCGTCCTACGTGCCCCAACCGGTACAGTGAGCTTGCTTATGGCTTCTTTTATCATTTTCATTTCTTGCCTTAGTTCCGCTGTCGTGTCTGCAAAGTCCTCCATCTCCTTCACTTCGCGCAGCCTGTTGCGGCGAGGTTGAGATGCATTCTTCGCTGCTTCAAATTCCAAGCCATAAATTACGCAGTCCGTAAGTGTTTTGAACCTTCCGAGCCTTAAAGCTTGTTGCATTTCATTATCAAGTACCCCATCGATGAAGGTCTGGACGGTTATCTGGTTGACAAATTCTTCTGGGGCTTGGGGATATGCCAGTCGCACAAGTTTCTCCACTTCGGCACTAAATTCTTGCAGCGTCTCATTTGGCTTCTGGACCCTTGACTTTAGTTGTGTCTGGTAGACCTGGCTCATGTACTTGTTACCATATCTCAAATCTAGGGCCTGTATCACTGTTAAGTAGTTTTGCTGTTTCGACTCCGGGATGTTCTGGAGGATTTCTAGGGCTTTACCTCGAAGCGAGAGAATTAGAGCAGTTGCTGCCTGTTGTTCGCTCCACCCATTGCTGAGAGCTGCCGCCTCAAACTGCCTCCTGTACATGGGCCACGATGTTTCTCCGTCAAAAGTCGGCGGCTTCAAGGTTCCATGAGGCTGCTGCACGATTGGCATATCTTCTTCCGGCCGATTTTGAACTGGGAACATTCCAGTAACTCCTCTTGGTTGAGTTCTGTCAGTCTGGCCCATCACCTGCTCTGTCAGTTCTCTATGTCTGACTTCTGTGCCTTTCATCATCATCTTCATTTGTTCTTTCAACCCTTCAACTTCTTCCCATCGTTTGTTCCAATCCTTTACATTTTCTGTTACATTTTCTACTTTACTGTTCACATTTTCTACTTTCTTGTCCACACTTTCTATTTTATTGTCCACATTTTCTACTTTCTTGTCCACATTTTCTATTTGTTCGTTGATCTGTTCAATTTCTTCTTTTACATCAACTCTCATATTGTGGAACATACTTCGGAGGTCTTCTTTGTCTTCTTCGCGTTGCTTCTTGAGTTCTTCTTTATCTTCAAGACGCCTCTGTTCCTCCTCTTGTCGTCTTCTCTCGTCTTCTTCGCGCCGTCTTCTTTCATCTTCTTGTCGCCGTTGTTCGTCTTCTTCGCGTTGCCTCTTGAGGTCTTCTTTATCTTCTTCGCGTTGCTTCTTGAGGTCTTCTTTATCTTCTTGCCGCCGTCGTTCGTCTTCTTCGCGTTGCCTCTTCAGTAAGTCCATCAACTCTTTGATTTCAGCCATCTTGTCGTAGTCAGTCGATCTAGTGTTTACCATTTACAGCTAGCTTAGTTGTCCACTTCTTCACTCACTTATCCCACACTTCTGACACCAAATTGTTACGTTTTCTCCGGGTTCTGGATAAGTGAGACTTTTAATTTTAACAAAACAATTTTATTTACACTCTAAATATGGATACAATAAAATTTCTAGAATGTCTCTCTCACAAAACACTTCATTTACTGGCCTTACAATTACTACTCTCAACAAAAGTCACTAATCTGGTACTACAGTCACTACTCTCTTAACACTTTACACTGCTTCTTCAAGTCACTACCACATTCTCTTACTGAACTGAACTAACTTGGGCTGGCTTGCTTCCGCTTTTATATACCCGCCGTACCTTCCCCTCCTTTCTAGAGCATTCCATTCCAGAACGTTCCAGGACCTTCTTTTACTAGAAGGTTCTGTGAATACAGATCGGTCCCGTGTGTATACAGGGGGATGTATATACAGGATGATCCAAATGTCGTCACCACTCCTATGTTACACAAGAGGTATTTCTCGTACTATAAGATCTCTCTGCGTATACAGGGTGTAAGTGGTCTCTGCGTATACAGGGTGTATGTACAGGGTGTTCGGAATGTGCAGACCTCAGTTATCCGTTCCGACGGGGTACAAGTTGGTAACTTCGTTATTTCTGGTCCTAGAGGGTTGAGACTTCGCCTGAGGGGGGTCACCCCAGGCATCCCGGGGGGGGGGGTGGTGGGAGGCGGTGTTGCCAGATTGTGCAAAAATTCCCAGATGTTGGGGAAATTCTGGAGATGTGGCAACACCGCACCTACGTCTATTGAAGTGCTTTGTAACAATATTCTCTTCAATTCATCTTTGCGGTCTTTAATCTTACCTGATGTTTGGAAGGAAAGTTTCTCGGTGCCTGTGCATAAGAGTGGTGACAGAGATGAGATAAAAAATTACAGAAGCATCTGCGTCAACGGAGAAGTAAATAGACATAATTGCCGGATTTGGTCTCGACGTAATGCCGTTGGATGAGGGAGAGACACACGCAGTGGCCGCAGAAAATAAATGTTTGCGCGGGGATTATTAATAATCACATAATCGGACTCTTTTTTATAGAAGGTAATTTAAATGGTGACAGATATCTGGACCTGTTAAGAAATAATATTGTGCCAGCTATAGCATGTTACCTTCTGATGGCATATGGTATTAACAAGATGGTGCTTCATCTAATTACATCCGAGCTGTACGTACCTATAGTTACTAGATCTAGTAACTATATACGTACCTATCTAGATACAGTGTTCATACAGAGATGGATAGGACGTCGAAGAGCGATAGAATGGCCGCCCCGGTGGCCGGACTTAATCCCATCGGATTTTTTCTGGTGCGGATACCTTAAAAATAAACTTTACAAAAATAGACCAGTTGATTTACAAACTTTACAAGATCGTATTTTGGAAGAGATAAATCTGATACCAGAAACATATTTACGTAATTCAATTGGACAATTTTGTAGAAGGCTTGGTACTGTCAAATCGTAAATGGTTTTCAATTTGATCATTTACTTTATCATTTGTTTGGTTATTTTTCTTTATTTCTTTAAATGTTGATTATTTTTAGTGAATTTTCTTTTAAAAAAATTCACTAATGAGGAGATCCCGACTTTTGAATTTTGAAAAAATTTCTTCAAATGACCGCGAACTAGGCCCCCTAGAACACATATCCGGGGTCTGTTTCAATTTTTATATGTTTATATATATATATATATATATATATATATATATATATATATATATATATATATATATATATATATATATATATATATATATATATATACCATATATATATATATATATATATATATATATATATATATATATATATATATATATATATATATATATATATATATATATATATATATATATATATATATATATATATATATATATATATATATATATATATATATATATGTATCACACCGATAACTCAAAAAATAATAGGCCGATTTTGACTAAATTTGGTGGAAAAATTCCTTTTGCAAATGGCTTGGATAAGTTCGTTAGCCAAGAAAATCTGCCCAGGTTTTCCCGGAACATTTTGTCTTTTCTTTCGAAAAAAATTTATATCTCCGGAATTAACAAAGTAAGGGCAACCAAATTTGGTACGCTAGTTAATATCCTTATAGGTAAGCCACCTACCAAAATTTAGCTATGTAGGTCAAAAGACATTTAAAGAAAAATAAATTGGGGTTTTCCTCAAAACGTCAAAGTTGCGATTTAAAACGTCAAAATCGGCAACATTTAGGCAAAGAACTTGAATCTAATACGGGCTAGAAATCAAATGTCTCAAGAAGGATCTTTTACAAACTCTGAAGTCTTAGTTTCAACCGTCATTGTCCTTCATTTTACTAAAATGTTTCCAGAAAATTCATTTCAAATAGACCCTTTCTCTGATGCTTGGCAGTAGCCTTAGATTTAGAGTTTATCGTTTAATGGTATATAATTTTTGTCGAATTTTCGTAAAAAATCAATAAAGCTCAATATATCCGTTATTGTACAAGATATGAAGAAAATTTGTATATATTAATTATAGGGTGTCTTGAGCTACATCTTAAAAAAATATTTCTACAATCACAGGATGGCCCATAAGTCGTTGGTGATACAAATTTTCTTTTTTTTTTTTAATCAAACACGCCTTATGTTATTGCATTTTTGAATTTTTCAGCGATGCATGTTTGTAAGAAAAGAAATTCGGGACGCAGCAAGTGCGTTATGGTAGCGAATTTTCATTAAATGCTTCAAATTTGAATAGCTCAATTTGCTATTAACCTATAAGGTTGACCAAGAAACGAGTTTTTCCGGGAACACTTTAAGTTTACTTTTGAAAATTTTTGTACATTTTCACACAATAAAGTTATTTTTATGAAACATGGCACATTGTTTTTACTATATAGGTTATACTGGTAACCAAAATTGATGCCTGCTTTCTTAAAAAGTAAACACACATATTTGCAATTAAAAACATTTTTATGAAAATTCACTACCATAACGCACTTGCTGCGTCCAGAGTTTTTATTAATAGGATTCAAGTTGTAATACTAGAATAAACATTTTGAGGCTTACTGGCTACGCTTTTCGTTACCACCCCGTGTATATTTCATATCTCCGTGGCAACCCCACAATACATGTGAAAAGATTTTTATTTGTTGTCTTCCCTTCATAAGATATTTATGTGTTACTATTAGTTTTATCAATACATGTAATGCAATAATTAACCATATAATTTGGACATTGCGACTACTACGCTTTTCAGGACCATCCTGTATGTTTGGTCGTAACGTGAAAATATGCGCCTATGGCAACCTTGCTATACGTGTTAAAATCTTGTTTTTATCGTCTTTCGTTGTGAGATGTTCAGATGTTGCCATACTTTAAACTAATCATATATATATATATATATATATATATATATATATATATATATATATATATATATATATATATATATATATATATATATATATATATATATATATATATATATATATATATATATATATATATAAAGTGTAGCGCATTGAAAACGAAACAGACCGATTTGCGTCCAGAGAATTTTGTTTAAGAAACGCTGTAACACGTCAATTTTAATATTGAGGGGGGCATGTTTTGACATAAAACTCCACTTTGTTACATCAACCCCTTAAAGGTGGTGATAACAACCCTTATATTTTAAATAGGGAACATGAGTCGAGTGTTACATCATTTGAAAGCTCTTTCTTTTCTGAATTCAGCACACCAATTTTTTTACAGTTATTCACAGTTGGAGTTGCAAGAACGTATTTCATTCATTGCGATAAGAAATGCACTAATTAGTCAATTTTTCGTTAAAAAAAAACTAAAAAACAAAACCAAACGTTCAAAGATGTTTATTCAGTTAAGTAAGTGTTCAAATTGTTGACCACCAGCTTCCGTACAAAAGTACAAATTTTGTTCAAAACGAGCTCTGACATTCTGGAGCATTTGTGGAGTTATTAGACGGTATTCTTCGTCGTCGTAATTCTTCCAAAGACCGGTTCTGTTGCGTAAATTCTACTCTTCAAATGGCTCCGTAGAAAGAAGTCTAAATGAGTTAAATCCGGTGATCTAGGGGGCCACTCAATAGCACCTCTACGCCCAATCCATTGCCCTGAAAACTCTGTTCGAAACCTCCCTAACACGTTGTGAAAAATGCGGAGGAGCTCCATCTTGTTGAAACACTAATTGATTTTCTTGATAGCGATCATCATTTTCAACAATGTCAATTAGTAGAGGGTAAACGATATCTTCTAGTAATTACAAATACGTTTCGCCACTCAAATTGCCATCAAGAAAAATTTGGCCGATTAAACGGTCTCAAAAAATGCCAGTCTAGACATTCAATTTCTGTGGAGTTTGAGTGTGGATTTTGTGAAAATTTCTTGGATTATTATCTGCCCAATAACGACAATTATGACGATTGACTGTAGAGTTTAATAAAAACGTACACTCGTCTGAAAAACAGATATTGAACAGAAAGTTCCCGTTATCAGCTATTCGTGCAGTCATAACTTCACAAAACTCCAGCCGCCGATCAAAATCATCTTCATTCAGTTGTACAAGATGAATTTTATACGGGTGGTATTTATGATGCTTCAATATTCGCTGAATAGTTCTTCTTTTGATGTTTGAAACAGTGGTTAATTTTCTCGTGCTCAAAGTTGGGTCTGCAGCAATTTGTCCTAAAACTTCAATCTCGGTAGTCTCATTTCTAACCGGAAATTCACGTTCAGGATCCCGTTTTTTGTTTGCTGCTGAACCACTTTGTCGAAGCTTTGCAACTAACTCCAAAATATATTTTCTGTTAACATGTCTGTTCGGATGTTGTTCATTAAACAAATTTGCGGTACGGTTGTCACAGTCATCGTTTTTGAAAAAAAGAGTAATTATTTCAACTCTTTCTTCTACAGAATACACCATTGTGAAATTAATTTTCGGTAGTACTATCAAGTATCAAACCGACCAATAAACTGAAATAATAAATCGCGTTTCTCTCATTCCGATAAGAAATGTTCTGATAGTCAATCTTCAACTGTGAATAATTTTTAAACGAGTTGATAAAACCAAAAAAAAAATTGGTGTGCTGAATTCAGAAAAGAAAGAGCTTTCAAATAATGTAACACTCGAACCATATTCCCTATTTAAAATATAAGGGTATTGCTATCAGCACCCTTAAGGAGTTGATGTGACAAAGTTGAGTTTAATGTCAAAACATGCCCCCCTCAATATTAAAATTGACGTGTTTCAGCGTTTCTTAAAAAAAAAATTCTCTGGACGCAAATCGGTCTGTTTCGTTTTCAATGCGCCACCCTATATATATATATATATATATATATATATATATATATATATATATATATATATATATATATATATATATATATATATATATATATATATATATATGTATATATATATATATATATATATATATATATATATATATATATACATATATATATATATATATATATATATATATATATATATATATATATATATATATATATATATAATTGTTTGGTTCAAAGTTGTACAACAAACTTCCATATTCTATTAAGACAACTAGAAGTTATTACAAATTTGGGAAAGCGCTGAGAACTTATGCTGCTGATAATTGTTTTACTTTAAAGAATGTTATAAAATGATGTACAGTGGGTATGTGTATGTGAGACCAGGGATGATATATGGTAATAAATATTTGCACTGGCATAGCAAATACATTATATAGGTTGAGTCTATGATTTGTTTTTTTTATTATTTTTTTTAATCAGAAATGGAGAATGCATCATGCCGACCTGATTCTCACAACATAGTGTGTGGGATACCGAGGTAATCTGGGACACTTACCCACGACGATATCGGGTCAGGCTAAGCTTTGGACGCTTAAGCCTTAGTAGAAGTTGCTCATCGTAGTTGGTTGCACTACGGAGAAAGAGCATTTGGGTGGGAAGCTGTTTTTGCGGACTGAGTGTTTGGGGAGTTGAGTTATAAACTCAAGTTGAGGGCATGTTCAGGTTAGAGTAAATCTGACTGTTTCTGACAAACCCTGGCGCTCCGGTAACCATTCTGAGAATTTTATTCTGGATGATTCGAAGGGTTTTATGTGTGTGTCGGCCGCGGTGTCCCATGCAGGAATGCCTAGGTCAAGTTTGGCCGAATTATGACTTTGTGCATGAGCACTTTATTGTTCATGGACAATTTTGAATTTCTGTTAATAAGTGGAAAGAACCTAGAGATGAACATCGAAGCTTTCCGTCGGGCATGTTGGACATGTGGGCGCAATGTTACGCTTTTGTCGAGGAAAATCCCGAGTCTTGCCAGCGAATAGACTATTGTCTAATGATATGTGATCGTGAGGTGTATCTCTTGGAAAATATGACTGCTGAGCATTTGTCGGGGTTGCTAGACATGATTTCATATACCAATCTTGCAGCTTGTCAACGGCAGTTTGTCGGTGTCGGTATGTCTGCGACAAATATATTTTACAGCAAAGGGGAGATAGCAGAACCCTGCGGGAGGCCAGCCGTGGCCGAGTAGATTCTAGATCTGGTTCCGAGGTGTTTAACCTTGAACGTCTTCTGTTTTAATTACGACCTGATGAGGAGTATCAGAGCGAGCGGATATTTAAATGTTAGAACTGTGTTAAGGAGTAGTGAATGATTTTTGGGGTTTGAAGTATTCATCAAATGACAGAGAGAGGTAGGGTAACACACCAGAAGGAGGTGATGACAATATGTAAGTAAGTAAGTGTAAAAGTGAGAGGAGAATCATTAGATGTGAGTATGTTGGTAAACTGGCGGAAAATATGTGGTGTGAAATTAGGCTATGGTATGGCATACGGGTTTTTGCTAGAGTGTTTTGATTTGGTATCTTTTGTTACTATATGTGACTATTGGGCAGTGTAGGAAAGTGGTGATATTTACTTCGGTGAAAAAACTTTTTTCTTATTTTTGTTTTTGCTGGTTGAGTCGAGGAGCCTATGAGACAGTATTCAGTGCTGTTGTTTTTGTTGTTCTTTAAATCAATATTAATAAGTTAGACAAGAGTAACGCAATATCCACCAACTGTGTTATAATGTCACGGACAAGTGTATATTTATGTGACACAGATGTATGTGTCTACTTTGTAAACTTTGTTGTTTAATATTTGTGTTTATTAAATGGATGAATGAAGAAATATATTCTTACATATTAAAGTAGACAATAGGCGGTTAAACATGAAAAATAATATCTGTCAAATGTCCACCCCGACCAAGGCTGCGGAATCGTATTCTTTTGACGAACTTTTCAATGGCGGCTTTAGAGATCGTCTAATTAATTTGACCGCTAACGCGCCCGTTTTAATTTTTCGGTTGAGCAGTTGATTTTGGCTTATTGGGATAGATCTTTGATTTACGATATCGCTAGAAAAACAAGTCACAGCGAGTTAAAACGCAAGATCTGACCGGCCAATTAACCTCTGACCGTCTTGTGATTAAACACTCTGGAAAATTCCCGGCAAGTAAAGTCATTGTTTCTGCGGCTGTGTTACATGTGGTACCTCACTGTTGAAACCACAGTTAATTACGGTCGATATCTTCTAACTAGTGACAGAAAATTCTTGCAGCATGTTCTGATACCTCTCACCGTTGACTGTAACCGCCGGCCTCATTTTCAAAAAAAAAATGGCTCTATGAGCTTGTTGAACCAAAAGCCCCATTACACTGTAACCTCTTTGAGGATGCATTCGTATTTCATGAATGTCATGAGGATTATCCAAGCCCCCGATAGGACAATTTTGCTTATTGACGTATCCGTCAAGGTAGTAATGGGCCTCGTCACTAAAGATGACTTTTCGCCAAAATGATGCTCAACTTCATACTGCTCTAAAAACCAATTACGAACTGTCGACGTTGAGTATGATCAGTAGATTTTAACTCTTGGGTTATTTGAACCTTACACTCTGTTGATAAACGTGGGGAGTTGCATCCATCACGCGAACCTGTTTCCTAAAGTTTGTGGATTATACGTCGAACAGAAGATCCATTTGGTTTATTTCGCTGATCAAAAATTAAAAAGACTTTGCGTTCTGTGGCAGCAAAACTTTCGTTATTACTTCCACATCGTCACGTGTGGAAGTATCGCATCGGCGACAAAAATTTCAATTATTTTTTTTCGGTTAAACGTAAAAAGTATCAAAACATATAGTGATTTGGGAACGATTTTTTTTGTCTGTCGGTCTGTATGATTGTCTGTTTGTAGCCACGATAGCTTTTGCACGAATTGAGATATCGTCTTCAAATTTGGTATATAGTTAGCACTCGACAAACGAACGGTTCGGATTGTTTTTGGGTAAAATCGCTGTACGGGCTAGGGGTTGAATAGGGGGTGATTTGCTGAAAATTGACATTTTTCCTTAAAACTCAAGTAATATAAAGTTTTAGGTTTTATGTATTAGAAAACTTTTAATTTTATCAAACATCTGGTGTTCTGTGCTTAAATTAAATTAGAGGTTGAATGTGTGGGGGTGGAATATTGGTGAGTATTGTTTTGCTAAAACGGTATAAAAAGTCTCAAAACATATAGAAAACGTGATTCTGGAACGACATTTTTTTGGCTGTCGGCATATACGTATGTCTATTAATAAGCGCAATAACTTTCGAACGAATTGAGATATCATCTTCAAATTTGGTGTCCAGTTAGCACCCGACAAGGGAACGCTTCGAATTGTTTTTGGGTAAGATCGCTTGAGGGGGTAGGGGATGAATAAGGGGTGATTTGGTGAAAATTGACTTTTTCTTCAATAAAAGTAGAGTAACATAACGTTTCAAAAGTTTATGGGTAGACGAATACAAATATGTTCATCTCACAGCTATGTGGAAGTTATGATTCAATTTGCAGCACTATTTTTATAATACGTTTTAACAATAACGTCGCGTTGCTCTTTCGTGTAGCCTTCCATGTTGACTAATTGCAACTGTCATATGTGACATCTATAAACAAACCAGGTTGCCAACCGCCAAACAGAAAATGGCGTGAAATTTAACTCCAGCGTTCCATCTGGGACATCTTTTATTAATCTGCGATTAAGAGTATTTCTGGACAACCATTAGAAGCGTATATCGTACATTGTGAAGTCAGCATGTACCTCTATATATGGCAAAAGCTAGAATGTGCATAATCAACGACTAGATTATTTATTTTCATATCCCACAAATTTATCATACCTATTTATATGATATGCATGTACTGAAACATATATTATTAAGTGCACCTGCGATTAGAATGCAACAGAGGAACGCACAAATACAAACTTAATAACTGACATTGTTTATTTTTCGACGAATGAATTAATGACATATCATAAATGTAGAAAGCTAACTGTTAACGGTGGACGCCAAATGACAAATTGTTTTCACTGGTTACATGACTTATCATTGCATAATCTTATTTCCACAATTCAACACTGGTACAAAGGGCTTGAAGACGGTGATTAATGTACATTCTTGATTAAAACTGGTTGAAGATCAGGTTTAAGCTAATTGTGCGTATATGTCGTGTTTAATTTAATTTAAAGAAGTTAGTATGCGATGTTTCGACGACAAAATATTTCAAATTGGTTATATTTGGTTAAACTGTCACCTGAAATTAATGATGAAACAATGTGATCACTCTCTGTTATGTTTAGCTGTTTGGTTCAATTTTATCAAAAAAAAATAACAACGCGTCTTGACGTTTAAGTGAGGAACAGTTAATTAAAGTTTACTTAAGTTGCTTTTATAGTTTTCAAGTAAATATCATGGAAATTCGTGGTCATTGTAATTTTATACAGTATATACGGAGTTTCACAAAGCTCGATTAAACATTTAACGGACGGTCACAGCTTCAAAATATTGGGTTGTCATGGCACCAAACCTGACTCAGTCTGCAATTGGACGTCTGAAGCAATGATTAACTAGTCGGCCGTTAAATATGGAGGAATTTATCTAAAAATCGTTTTTACAACATCAAGAACAGCATGACGGTCAGGTACATTTAGACGGCACTCATTTTGCACACTGCAAATTTTACTACACCCGGATAAGATTCCCGTCCGATCACTTATCCAGGAACTGACGTTGCTTAATTTTAAGTAACCGGCGAATTTTTGTGGAAAAATTCGCTTGTGACAAAATAAACTGTTTAATTTTTTTAACCAAAACCTCAGCGAGACTTATTTGGCTTGAAACAACTGAATGTGCAATGCCAACGACAGTCTTCTTGACCTTGTCTTCACTTATGTAGGGGGCTTTGTACATCGTGCATCTGATATATTGATGATAATTCTGCGCTCGAGATGGCATAGTTGAACGTCCGACACGTAGACACGCTGTGAATATGCGTGCATCCCTTCAATACCCTTTGAAAAGCCAATTTTCCTAGTCTATACAATCACCCCTTTTTAATTCATTGGACTTTACTTACTCAATCTTCAAATATCAGAGATGCCTGTCATCAATTACCTATTATGCATTGTTGTATTGTCATTGGCCTCTACGTACCCAAAACTCGTTCCTGAGTTCGTCACTGTTACCCGCCCTGGCTTGTCTCTAAACATATCAGTAATAGCAGAATGGAATTTAAGGCCAGGAAAAGTTTCAAACGATCAAATGATCTCGAATACCATTCCCGAGTTTCACAAAGCTCGATTAAATATTTAACGGACGGTCACAGCTTCAAAATATTTGGTTGTCATGGCACCAAACCCGAATCATGGTCTGCGATTTGGTCGTCTGAAGCAATTATTAACTAGTGGACCGTTAAATATTTAATCGAGCTTGGTGAAACTGTGCATATGGGAAATTAAATTAGTAAGGAAACTGGACAAGACTTTTGCAGATAAAGAATCAGTGTATGCGGGGAGGGTAGAGGTAAATATCCATGTTGATTCAAATAGCATCTGGAGGTTTGATAACCTAAAAAACAGCTGCACTTCCATATAGTGGAGGATATTGGAAACTATACGGATGAGACAAATGCCTTTTCACAGTTTTTCCAAGTGTCTTGCTCGGATGCGTGTAGCGGCGTTTTCGTGTCCTTTTCCCCATGTTATAGTAGGATTGATTTGGATGTGTAAACATGTCTGAGGAGCAGTTTTAGGTGCTTTGCGTAAAGTCAAATCGAAACATACATCGGGACCTGACCAAATTTCAGCTATTCTGGTCAACGATTGTACTCGTTTATTTGCTGCCCTACACTATTATCTCCAACATTTCGCTCGAATCTGCTACGTGTCCTTGCATCTGGGGGAAAGCGAAGTCAACATCTGTACCAAGAAAGTAGATTCTGCAGGGGCTGAGACCCATAGGCAAATTGTAATAGTGAACAATTTTCCACAGGTGTTCAATATATATTGAATGAGCATTTGTATAGCCCTTGACTATTCTGTTGAACCCCCCGCTGGAATGTTCTACATTTCCTTGCACCTGGAACCAAACGAGGTCAATACGTGTGCCAAAGAAGGGAGATTCTGCACTAGTTGAGAACCAGGGAAATTGTAATAGTGGACAATTTTCCGAAATTGTTCGATATGTCGTGAATGAGATAATTTAATTTGCTTTAAATGTTATCAGCAGCGCTCAGCAATGGTTTCTTGAGGGGCCGCTGTATGACCACGTATCTACGTATCAGAATATCGTGTTTCTTAAATTTATAAATCAGCTTGTACACGTTGTAACGCAGTATGCAGTAATTTCTAGGGGCTTTAACACTCGATACAAAGAACATGTTTCTGTATTTAGAAACAACCACGCTGACATCTTCATTAGCAAAACATATTATAGAAACTGAACATAGGCGCAAAATGACCGCATAGAGCTACTACATTTTTATAATGGTAATAAGTTGATATTTGTCAGTTTTTGTTATATTGAACCTGCTTTTATGGTTCTGATTGTTATGAAGAGTTATTTTATTACTTCCATGTGGTCAATACGTGTGGAAGTATGGCATCGGCGACAAAAATTTCAAAAACGTTTTGTCGCTTAAACGTCGTAAAAAATGTCAAAACATATAGATAACTGGTTTTGGGAACGAACATTTTGTGTCTGTCGGTTTGTATGTTTGTCTGTTTGTAACCACGATAACGTTAGAGCGAATTGAGATATCGTCTTCAAATTTGGTATACAGTTAGCACCCGACAAACGAACGGTTAGGATGTTTTTGGGTAGGATCGCTCCTGTGGGTAGGGGATGGATGGGGGATGATTTGGTGGAAATTAACATTTTTTCGTGAAAACTCGAAAAATACAACGTTTTAGGGTTTGTTTATAAAAAAAACTTTCAATTTCATCAAACACCTGGTATTCTGTGCTGAAATTAAATCAGGGGTTAAATGTGTGCGGGTGGAATATTGTTGACAAGTCTGTCGATCTGTCTGTCGGCCTGTACGTCTGTCTGCTAGTAGACGCAATAACTTTCGAAGGAATTGAGAAATAATCTTCAAATTTGGTGTCCAATTAGCACCTTATAAAGGAACGCTTCAAATTGTTTTTGGCTATGATCGCTGTATGGGGTAGAGGATAAATAATGAGGTGTGATTTGGTGAAAATTAAATTTTTTTCGTTAAACTCGAGTATTATAAAGTTTCAGAAGTGTATGGGTACAGGAATACGAATATTTTCTTTGTGGTCAAGTCAAGGACCCTAAATTCATTTCATGAGAATGTCTTTCTGAGGAGAGTAGATTGCCACAGCTATGTGGAAGTTATGATTCAATTTGAACGACTATTTTTAGTGCAACATGCAGCTTAGAGATATAATAGTTTTTTTTTTCAAGATATTGGTTACACAAAACACTTTCTACAAACCTTATAACAATCTAGCTTGTTATTGAACTTATTCTTTTTTTTTTATAAATTTGTTGAAATCATCGAAAAGAATCGCTACAGTTGATGAATCGACTTTTACAAATAATAATAGACTGTTGCAATTAATGTGAACATTGTTCTTTATTTATTTGCGAAGAAAGTGCATTGTTCCGTTTAAACGGAAATATTTTTGCAATAAATATTTGTTATTTGTTGCTTTACTTTCATTCTCCTATTCGTTCACGGTCCGGGCCGCGATAGTCATTTTAAAATCCACTTTATAGCATTAACTGAAAATGTTTACGTTACGAAGTACGAGGGGATATTGGAAACTACTTAGCCTACAATAGAAACCGCAATAACTTTCGAAAACAAAATTTAATTTATTCGACATAATCTCCTCTAAGACGTATACATTTAGCAGAGCGTTGATAAAAACAGTTCTAAATCCTTTAAAAAAATATTTATCTTGGTCATCAAACCAAACCGGCATATTTAACTTCTTGATTTCTCGAACAATTTACCTTTCAAATGTTTTTTGAGCTTTAGGAATGAATAATAGTCTGATGGTGCGAAATCCTGAGAATAGGGGGTGTGGTCCAACTCAAAACCAAATTTATGAATCCTGGAGTTTTGTCCCGTACTTATTAACACCCTGTAGTTTATACTCCCGTAACAATGCTACCTTGTGCTAGAAAATGCAGCAGAAGTATCCCATTTTTGTCGCAGAAAAGTGAAGCAAGAACCTTACCGGCGACTTGAACGCGGAATTTTTTGGGTCTTGGAGAACCGGAATACTTACTCTTTCGATTGCTCTTATTTAGTCTCTGAATCCTAGTGATGGACCCATATTTCGTCCATGGTGACAAGGTGAGGTTTGAGAAATCTTCAAAACAGTGGCACATTTCCTTCGACATTGTCAAAAGAGCGCCTGTCTGGCCATTTCGGAATCCATTTTCCCGAAATCTCTCTTATTCCCAAGTCGTGACGAACAATGTGAAACACGCGTTCATAGGAAATGTGCAATATTTCTGATATACATTTTAACCAATTTCTTCGATCTCCTAAGATAATTTTATAAACATAATCAACATTTTCTCGTGAGTGAGAAAGATGGAGGCACTGCCTGTGGTATAAAAGAGAGGGGATAGAATGTACAGAGAAACGTACGAGAAATAGCAACCGAGAAATCCATACAAAAAAGACAAATGTTTACGTTTTTAACTCGAACGTCAAATCTGTTCTGCTTCGAAACATTTAAAAGGCGCAAAAAGATGCACAAAGAGGATACAGGTTTTTATTAACAGATGCCTACGCAGAAGTCTGAGCCAAACAAGTTGAAGGACCAACCAAAGATCAGTGCAACAAGAAATCGAGGAACGAAAATAGCGGTGAATAGGCCACACCATCGAATGACCAGCGAATGGCATCTCCAGTCTTAAAGTGCAGCCATCAGGGCAGTTACGAATAAGGATTGCCAAGAATTACCTGGAAGCTGACAATAAAGCAGGAATCTTTGTGAAGCAATTACATTGGGAGGTCAACAAATAAATATCGAGCAACAGTTTTAGATGGAGGCAGCAAGTGATCTTTCTTTGGTTTCATGTTTCTTAACACACTAACCAGCACAAATTATTTTTCTATTTCTCACATCGACGCTGTCTCATCAGCGTATTTGCCTTATGCAATGAAAATGTTCTCCAGTTATGTGGTTTCCTACTGTATTTTTTCTGTTTGTCCCCAACGGATTGTCACATTACATTTTTAGTCCCAAAAATAGTTTCGCCAACAAATAGGCTTCGTTAGAGATTGAATTTTAATTATTCAGTGTATTGTTAATAATTTACCCTTAAAAGGGCCAAATTTGTTGGTATTCTATTGTTACGTTCTACGGGGTCCTGGATCGTTGACTAACAAAACACAGCTTTTCAAACTACTAATTTATTATAAGCAACTATTTTCCATCACCAGTATTAACTAAAATGTTTCTCTCTATTATTAAATGTCCATAATTAAACACCAACACTTACTGCTGACTCGCTTAATACTCTGTGATCACTTCTTCACAACGACTTAATACTGAACTAACTAACTCTGCGCACCGCTCGTCTATTTATACTGTCCATAGAGATTCTAGAGCTTCTACACCTGTCACTTCTGGTCCCTTCTAGAAATATCATTCCAGAGTGTTCGCTCTTACCAACACACTTTATAATTGACATCTGACCATAGAAGCAACAAAGTCCATAAACTTAATTCTCATAAACAAATGTGACACTGCCCTCCTCTTATATTCGACCGTCCCGGTCGAATTCTGACATTTCCTGGAATGGCGTAAGTCTGTGCGTATGGACCACCTACATCTTGCTCTTCGGACTCCTCTGAATTCGATAGACAACGTCATTGATCCTTTTGACCACCTTATAAGGCCCTTCCCATAATTTTGTAGAACAACACCCGATCTTCTTCTTTAAAACCAGCTGACCCGTCATAACGGGTCTTCATGCGGTCTCTTTCTATTCGTATATGCATTCCGACCGCAGAGTGGATGGTTTTCCTTCTCGTCGATATGTCGGAGCTTTCTTCAAGCGAAGTCCTTAGGTGGTACTGGTTCTTTCGTGTAGTTGCTGTTGTTCTGATGTTTTTACTTGCACAAATATCTCGGCGGGCCCTATTCATCCTGTCGACATCGGCTCTGTTCCAACAAATGTGTTTACTAACCTTTTTCTGGGTTGGCTTCACATTTACGTGGTCTTTGCACCCTTCGTCTTGTACTTCTCTCATACTTTCTTCTCCACCTTCTGGCTGAGTAACTGGGTCGTCTCTTCCTCTCACAGCTCTCTTAACTTGAATGGCACTTTCACGGCAGAAGTTGCTATTTGTCTCTATGGTGATTTTCCGCACTACCAGGTTACTGCCAGGCGACATTATTATTTTTCACTGCCGATAGTCAGGGTGTTAGTGCCAAGATCAAGTTTAGCGCACTGGTCCTGAAGTATGTCCAAGCCAATTATAATCGGGTCTGATATGGCGGCGACTATGGCTCTCTGCTTTGCCTTCAATGTCCCAATTTGCAGCTAGACGTCAGTCTCGCCAAATACCTGGATCTGATCACCACCGGCCGCATTTACTCTGTACACTCTGCCTGGTTCGCTTACTCGCCATCTTGGAACCATGTCGCGGCGAATAATCGTCCTAGGTGCGCCTGTGTCGACGACTTATTACCGCTCACGTATCCGTCTACGACGAGAACGCTGCCAGAATCGCTAACCTGAGAAATAGTTACCGGCCTTAGCTTCACTGTTTCCCTTAGGCGTGATCTTAGAGCTCAACATTCGCCCCTTATATATCTCACCTTGCCGCAGTTCAAGCAGTGCAAGGCATTTGCACGGTGAGCTCTTATTGGGTGTTCATGAGACGTCGGCCTTATTTGTTCTGCTATTTTCTCTAGTAGCTGCATGACCTTGGATTAATCAGTTTTATTTTCTTCTTGGACCTGGAGACTGCGAACTTTCACATGACTTTCCGACGCTTGCTTTGCCGCTTCAAACTCCAAGGAATGTGCTAAAGCATCGTTCAAGTTTTTGTGCCTCGCCATCCTCAGCGCCTGCTGCGTGTCGGTATCTCTGATGGCGTCAATGAAGGTTTGCACCGACAGCTGATTTAAGAATTCTATCGGAGCTATGGGGTAAGCTAATCGCCTCAGTTTGACAGCGTCGGCGTGGAGATGTTGGAGACTTTAGCCCGGTATCTGACAACGATTTTTCAACTGCAATCGATACAACTGTTGTAAATGCTGGTCGCCAAACCTCATTTCTAATTGATGTCTGATGCTCTCAGAACTCAGCGGTTCTTCCCTGGGAATACATTGAAGCACATCTAGAGCATCTCCTCTGAGAGCTACAATTAACGAAGTCGCCTTATCTCTTTCGCCCCAACCATTTGCTGTCGCAGCGGCTTCAAATTGGCGTAGATAAATACCCCACGGGACTGAGCCATCTAAGTGGGAACCTTAATTCTTGCGACCGGACTCTCTTCGAGCCTGCTGTTTCCTTTAGCTAGGGTTTCGCACTTATTTTCTAGTGATTGTATTTTCTGATGCACTTCCTCTTGTATATTCGTCAGCTTGTCATATACATCGTCGCTGATACCCCTTACTCTGCTTTCTGCTTGCTGGAAGATGTCGTCTTTTACCTGCTTCATACGTTCGTCGACACATAAAGTAATATTCTCAATTCTGCTGGCCTGTTCTTGTAGATTTTTCTTTGTTTCTTCATCTGTTCTTCTCATTTCTTCATTTGCTTCTTGGTCCCTTTTTCTCAGTTCCTCTCTTATTTATCCGTCTCTTTTTCTCATTTCTTCTTTGGCTTCTTCGTCTCTTTTTCTAGCTTCTTCATCTCTTTTTCTGGCTTCCTCTTTAGCTTCTTCGTCTTTTCTTCTGGCCTCTTCATCTCACAAATGTAACACTATTATGAACTATTTATATTTTACTTCATTACAGCTTTTGTTGTTTTAAAAATAGAATTTTACGTTCCGCTAAATTTCTTTTACCAGATGTCAATAAATGTTACTATTTTCCTGCATCACCTACCTTAATATTTGCATCACCATTTGGAACGAATTTGTCTATAATCGTGGAGACAAAATGATCAGTGAAGCAAATTACTAGGCCTGGTAATAACTGTCATATTTAATGCGTGTGAAACAGTGGGAAAATATGTGAAACTATAGTTTACACTTGTTGAAGACATTCACAGAATACCTCCCATGTTATTATGTAACTTAAAGCGCTTTTAATGTTGATAAAGCTACAACAATAAAAAAGTTGTTTTTAGAATATGGGACCACTTGCTGCGATCTTATCAATGTGTTATGAAAATTGGTAGGTGGATTTAAACCGTTTTATGTGAACGTGTTTGGGTCCTCAATGTACTCAAGCAGTGTTGTCAACTTGTACGAAATGAATCTTAGGTTATACAAAGAGTGCTTGCTTTTATTACTTTGTATTTGAGGCCGTTTTGAAGATACATTTCTGCCACTGCATTTTTAGTCAATTTTCATTAAGAAAATTCACTAATAGAGAGGTAACGATGGTGAGACTTTCGGAAATGTTCTTCAAATGAGCGCGAATTAGGGCCCCTAAAACCCATTCCCATGGTCAGCTAAAATGTGTATGTGTGTGTGTATATATATATATATATATATATATATATATATATATATATATATATATATATATATATATATATATATATATATATATATATATATATATATATATATATGTGTGTGTGTGTGTGTGTGTGTGTGTGTGTGTGTGTGTGTATTTATCCATCCAACCGATAACTCAAAAAATACTTCCCTGATTTGGACCATATTTGGGAATTACCCTTATTTTGTTAATGGATTGGATGAGTTCGTTCATCAGATCTTAACACCCAATTTTTCTTAACAAAAAAATGAAAAAATATTTTTAAAACGCAATATATCTGAAATTCTTTAAGTGATTGAAACGAAGGTTTACAACTTAAAAGAACATAGACATACATGGTTCTGTACCAATTTTCAAGTC
This sequence comes from Tillus elongatus, assembly GCA_964006375.1. Lineage (NCBI taxonomy): Eukaryota > Metazoa > Arthropoda > Insecta > Coleoptera > Cleridae > Tillus > Tillus elongatus. Next base: position 178,511,085 of record OZ023263.1, on the reverse strand, counting down.
TTTTGATCAAAGAAAAATAAAGTTATTCGAAATTAAAATAATCCTCGACATCACTTAAAATTTTGTAATGCAATATCTACAATGTTGGACAAAGATAGATGATTTTACCTGTACTGCTATGCTATTTAAATAAATGGTCTATAAAAATCTAAACAATGGAAGTTATAAGTATTATTGCAACATGTCAGAACGTAGACAGGGACGCCATTTCGGTGCGGAACCAGGTAGTATGTTGTCACAACAGCCCTAGTTAACACAAAATGTTATAGATGGAGACATGTGTACAATCAACTAACAATTTTGTAGACTGTCGGACCTGGCCCATTTCTTTTATAATACTGAGACAATGTTTGCTTTCAAAAGCGATAAATTTTAGTATGCGAGAATGTTCTTTGCAAGTATCAAAACCTGCTCACAAAATGAGAACGATAGATAAGTTACTAGATCCATCATTTTTATTATCGATGATTTCGCAGGTTAGTTTTTTTAGTGAGTTTAGTAAATAGCACTTAAGGCGTATTTCTGTATTTCTCATATTTTACGTTTCAAACAGGTACAGTCCTGCTTAAAATTAGACATACCTACGTTTGTTTAGCGTTCAAGCCTATCGAGCTTAATTTAAAAGGAGCTTGCTTTCGGCGTCGACCGGATTTCAGTGTAGTCTTGGACAAAACCTAGACTCTTACACTCGCGAATTGCAAAATAGCCGCAAAACGTATGCCTATTGGTTTATTTAAAAGAATATCGTAAAACTGTTGTTTTTTATTAGATTTTATAAATGTATTTTACTAATTTTTGTGTGCACACAGACACGATCTAAATGTCTTCTCTACTTTTAAGTTTGTGTAGCCCCAATGTTAATTAACGGCCCCCCTTTTTTATACTTACTTATCTTGTGCTTATATATGTAATATGAAAATAAAAAAAGAGTGAAACAGCAAGTGAATATCTTTACTTTAGTGCTGTATTCGATATTATCTGAAAAAGATATTATAGGCGACAATGTGGAATGTAATTTCGGTAAATGTACAGTTTATTGCAAGGAGGGTTTTTAGATTTTTTTCAGAAACATGCTGAGAACCCTCCTTGGGTGCACAAGCCACAAGGCAAATTTGGTGCAAACAATCCCTAAGAGACTTAAGGGACCAAGAATGAATAGGGTTGCTAGGCGGGGAGGAAATCTGAGCAGAAAATGCTTAAAAAACGTTTAGTCGGACTTTGAAAAGATGCGTTTTTCACATTTTGCAGCAATTCTTCCTTTAAACCCTGTCTGTCCCGCACAACACCCATATTCGCCCAGGTCCAGTAACTTTCTTGTGGGTTGCTTCCAAGACATTTTTCTTGTGCTTTATGCTTTAAAGGTAGTTTCATGCATGGACAATGGGAAAGAGAACTCCCCGTGTTTTTGGATGAGAGGGCAGAAACCCTCTTCGTCCTGGGGGTTCTTCTTCCCCTTCTGCATGCATACAATCACCCTCAATGCATGAAACACAGGAATCTTTTTATGTTCCGCTTTCTAGTGTATTTTTTGTTGAGTATATTTCCTGTCAATCAACTGTTTTGTTTGAGGTTTGTATCCAAATTACAGTATAAATATTTATGTTAGAGGTGATGTTTTTGCTTGCCCATCTTTACCTTATTTTTTACCGTTCCTAATTAAATAAAGTAATGTTTTCTAACTTTTAAGATAAGGCTAAATCGCTATAATATATTATTCTTATGAAAATTCACTAGTTTGTTAAGCCGAAAAAAAATACGTAGTTAATTTTACTACTTAAAATTTTGACGGCATTCTTCTATCACTCTTCATACGATATTTCCGTGACTTCTTCCAATAGTCAAAACAACTGTTTCATGCTTGTCCCTTTGGGCGTAAAGAGCCAACGCGTGACTGTGGACAAACAGGCTAACGTCGTATTGTTAGTTTTGATACGTATACTCCGATATGAGTTCGCATCAGAGGCAGAACAAAATAAATGTATTCTATGTAAGGACTGATTTCCAATATGACCACTTTACCTCAATGACTATATTTCTCAAAGCGGTTAATCAAAAGAACAACTGTTGTAAGAAAATCAGCATTTTACACTGATTAAAGGGTAGCATCATTTTATAATTAACTTTAACTATTACAAATGTCAATGTTTATTTATAGAAAATTCAATGGCAGTTCTTAAGCCCATTTAGATTTGTATGAAAATTAGTTTTATTTAGTTAGCAAAGAATATCACAATATTGTAAAGAAACAGTTTTATCGTTTTCATAGCCTCTTGCAATTTTTCTTCCTCAGGGATATTCCTGTGTAGACCTACTGAACGCTGGTATGAGGGACTCAGGAGTCTATTATTTGCAAATTCGTGGCACAACCTACTGGTTCCTTAAGGTTTACTGCGAACAACAGACGGCTGAAGGTGGTTGGACTGTAAGTAGCACAATGGATTCTTTAAATCAATTAACCTTAAGTTTATGTTTACATTTTGGCAAATGTTTGTAACGAAAATTTCACCAGGTGATACAAGTTCTAACATTTGAAGAAACAAAATTTAATTTAGTTTGTTTTATTCAGGTAATTCAAAGGAGGGACGATTTTGGTGAACATCGTGAAAACTTCAACAGGGATTGGAATGATTACAAAAATGGATTTGGTGATCCAGCTAAGGAGTTCTGGCTTGGTAATGAAAACATATATATGCTAACAAATAATGAAGAATACATTTTAAGAATTGAACTTGAAGACTTTGAAGGAAATAAAAGGTAGGTAGTTGTTTTATTTAACGTATGTAACGTAGAGGATTGAATGTATTTAGCGGCGTAGCTAGGAGCTGGTCCGGCGGACGGCTCGCAGGGGCGCATCCCTGGGCGCACTTTGCAACCAGCAACGAGCGGGCTGCAAAAAAACTTGATTACGATAGGCGCCCCCACAGATTAGGAACGACGCTTCTAACTTAACCCACCAAATTTGTACCGAACCTAAATAAAAGTTAAAAAAAAAGCTTTACGCACAAACAATCATACAATAACATTAGTCGTTTTTCCACACGCCGAGCAAGGCGGCCGGACGGGGTGCCGGCGCCAAAAATACCCAATCTATGATAACCCAATTTGGTAGGCAAGTTGATACTATAAAACGTATCATACGTACCAAAAAAACATATCTCTAAGTTAACACAAAAATTTTGAAAAAGAAAAGTTTGTACACTGGTGACAGGTGGGTGGCATAAGACCAGAATATTTTGTGGTTAACAAAATCTATTGAATATTACAGACAAAGACTAAGTTTTCTTTGCGCAAAAGCTCAAGAAATACCAGAAAAATTACTTTGAATGTTTTATAGGTTTTTTTTCTTAAAACGTCAAAGTCGCAATTTGATAGGAATACGGGTTGTATAGAAGAAATGTTGTAGGAGGTGTGTTTTACAAAGCCTCCAGTTTCAGCACAACCGTCATCTCCTTCATTTTACTAAAATATTTGCAGAAAATTCTTTTGAAATAGAGCCGTTCTCCAATGCTTTGGTCGTAGTTTCATTTAGTGTCAGTTGTGGTTTCATGGCCTATAATTTTTATCCAATTTTTTCGCTAGCGAGGCCGCGACTTTTGAAAAGATTTCTTCAAATGAGAGCGAACTAGGACCCCTAGAACCCACATCAAATTTTCTTTTTTTTTTATGCATATTTTTACATTTTCCATCGAATTATAACGCATTTTAATAAGAAAAAAATGATTAATCGTTTTCGAGTTATATCAATTGTTTGCAACTTTTCACGTTTTTCAAAAATTGTGATACGGTGTTTTTACCAATAGATAGCAGAGTCCCATGAGAATAACGCGTTCAAGGAGGTTTTCGTTTATATTATTCGTCGAAAAGATCGAGATGCCATATACAGGCCGCTGTCAAGTAGTGGCTGAATTTGGAAGAATTCAAACTGCTGTAGCTCTTTTTTTTTTCGAATCGAACAGCCTGTATTTTATGTTTCAGAACTGAAGGACATGTCCTCTGCTTCAACCTTTGTATAACACTCCCTATACCTACAGGCTCTAGTTTTCTAAATACTTACATTTATAATCGCATACCATGATTCATGTAGGGGTCAGTTTTAAATATTGTTTTCCAGTTTTTTTATTAAATTCTAATAACCGATCAGATTATGTGATCATTTAGCAAATTTTCGAAGAGAAATATTAAAATGTTTCAATTGACTTTGCTCCAAAGAAAGGTACGAAATACTTAATTTGATAGAATTATCTACGTTTACATTTTCATAATATATAAGTATGTATGTAGTTGATAAATTGTTTTCACAAATTTCAAATGAAACTTCAGAGTGACAGACTAAATAACGTTCTTATATCTGACAGCTTGTGACATAAAATATGAGTTTTTCCGCTTATATTTTTCTTTACTTCCACAGGTTCAAATCTCCTTGAAAGGTTAAAATAATAAGTTTTTTACATTTTCTTTTTTTTCCCTCAGGGCTCGCCCACAGCCTTGCCGCCCCGATAGCACTGCACCCTTTGGTTGATTGTGCATACCCTTAGTCTTACTCCACCCATTCCAAAATCACTGTGCCTTGAACTAGTCTGCACAACGGTTGGTAGGGTGAAGTTTTATATTGCTCTGTCTCCGGTCTAGACTGACCGTAGATCAGTTGTTTTTTGCGGTCCAGAGCTTTACACTTGCACAAGATGTGCTGGGCTGATTCCTCCCCCTCGCCGCAGAGTCTGCATGCGAGGTCCCCTTCGAACCGCCCCATTTTATGCAGGTGTTTCTTGACGGCCATGTGTCCCGTCAAGAGACCTGTTATGTTCCTGAGCTGTCCTCTGCTAAGATTTAGCAGCTCCACAGCTCTCTTTGAACTGGGTCCGTCAATTATTGACTTCCCATGTATGATCCCTGGACAATCCGCCCAGTACACCTTGTGTTGGTTTCTGACCCAGGACTTAATGGCTCCCGTGGCAGTGCTCTTTGTCACGCCCAGGCCCGTTCTGGTCCCATAAATGGTTCTGCTGACCCTCTCTTCGCGAGACTGTCAGCTTCTTCATTGCCTTTGACCCCGGAGTGACCCGGCACCCAGATGAGGGTCACATCATTCTGCCCAGCTAGGTCGCTCGTCTCGTCTCGGCACTCACTCACCAGCCAGGAATTTACCCGTGAGCTACTTAACGCCTTAAGGGCTGCCTGGCTGTCTGTGGCTATGAGGATCCGCTTGTTGGTGTAGCCCCTCCTCTTGTTCTCCCGCACACAGTGCAGGATGGCGTACATTTCGGCCTGAAACACCGTTGCATGGGCTCCGAGGGAAATACTATGGCTTACCCTCGGTCCTTCCGAGTAAACACCTGTCCCCCTCCCACGATCCCCGCCGGATCCGTCCGTGAACCAGACGAGCGCGTCCCGTGGTATGCCCGGCGTCTCCTCCCGCCATGCCTTGCGGTCGGGGATTTCCACTGTAAAGTTGTTTTCCCTGCACATTCGCGGGCTCGCGAAGTGTTACCTCATTTCATTTTTTTTTTTTTTTATTACATATTAGGTATATAATTTAATTTGATGTATTTTTTCAGCAAATTTTCGGGTGGAAAATATGTAGTCAGTTTTGGCCTAATGTTTTTAGTGTCCGTAAAAATCATTTTTTTAACTTTTGCGAAATGTTGGTAATGAATAATAAATGTTTATTAAAAAAATGTTTTCGAATTTTGGTTAAAAAATCATCTGACAGGCGACTTGTAACATAAATATCTTTATCATTCAAATGTGGCCGCTCACACAGGAATGCTACTTTCTGTAATGTAAGCCTGATTGGTCCTTAATTTGTACACGTAGTATCAATCATCCATTTGCGTTTTGACGGTGGGAAGCGATTTGCTTATCTGCGTCTCTGTGAGGACTGAGGAGTGAAGAGGCCTAAACATATTTTCCAAAAATAACAAGATTAGATGACCCACAAACAATAACCTAACTAACAGAAGTCTATTCCATCAGCTCAGGATAACAGGATGAAAGGAGAGCTCTCCTGGTCCATCACCAAGACATGGCGATAGACCATAGACTGAAGAGTAGTCTTACAGACGACGCCTCAAAGTGAGGTTCCTGGACGAGACCTTTTAGCAAATATTTATTTAAAAAAAATTGCTAATAGAGAGGTACAGATGGAGACTTAGCAAAAAAATTTCAAATAAGTGCGAATATGGATCCCTAAAACCCGAAACGAAGGTCCGTTTAAATTTTTATATGTTTATATATACAGGTATATATATATATATATATATATATATATATATATATATATATATATATATATATATATATATATATATATATGTCTCCGAGCGATAAAAATACTAAACTGATTTGAACGAAACTTGGCACATATCTTCATTTAATTAAGACCGCGGACTAGTTCGTTAGCCAGCCCGATCGGACCGGTTTTCTAAAAAAAAAAGTTATTTATTTTTAAAAATTGTATCTCAAAAAATAACATAGTTATTTTTATTACAGTTAGTAGTTATGTTGCCCCAGTAAAGACCTTACTATGTACCAAAATTCAAGTCTAGGTTTAGGTTTAGCAAATTGAGTTATTTGAAACATATAGAAATAGAAATTCGCTACCATAACGCACTTGCTGCGTCCCGAATTAATTTATTTTTTTAAGTTTTCTTTATGTATCTATTTTTGTAAGTTTGCTTTGATACTGTGAACCAGATTTTGTAAAAAATATGGTAAAATTAAAAACAGTCTATTTACTAGGGGAAACTGAACGCATGCAATATTTGTTGCATTTTCTACATAGCTAGGTACAACTAATTTTTTGTTAGTTAATTGGTAACCAGTTCAAGTTTTTCCCATGATCCTCAGTAATATTATATTACTAGATGTAACTAGTAATATCGGTTTCAATATGAAATTATGATTTTTGGTTTTTCTACTTTAACAGTACCTCAACTGAGAGACGACACGTTTGTTTTATGTGTCAGGTACAATATGTCCGAGGGTAATGGTTATGTTTCTTTTCGGAAAAGTTGTAGTTTTTCAAACAATAAAGTTATTTTGATGAAATAAGGTACATTGTTTCTACAATAAGGTTATACTATTAACCAAATTTGATACATTTCATTAAAATAGTAATTTACGTTACAAGTCCGGAAAATACTGTTTTTTTGGACGAGTCGACAAAATTCTAGCACGAGCCGTAGGCGATTCCTGGAAGTCTGCGAGTCCAAAAAAACTGTTTTCGGACGTGTTGTGTACACTATTTTTTCGGCAACCGTGTAGAATAACAAATCAATGAGACACATTTCTTTATTATATTTCTTTGTAGAACAAAATTTCGAACATTTTAATTCTTATTTGTATTAAATATTGAAATTCGAACAGACGATAGGTTTAACAGAAACATTCTAATTCTTATTTATATTAATATTTATATTAAAATTCGAGCAATTGCTAATATTGAAAGGATTTAGTTTGTCAGAACAAGAAGGTAAAGTTTCCGTTTCATATTGATTGTTTTCATCTGATAATTTTTGAATGGTATTGGCAATTTTAATTTTGTTTGTTAGTGAATTGGCTATATATCATCCTTCAGCGACATTGGTAGACTTCCAGCCACCGTGTCTCTTCAAATTTGTGATGTTTCCACCATTATCAGCAAATATTGTCGCTGAAGTTCGACGCATGCTATGGCCTGTGTAATTTTTAGGATTGGGTAAATTTAAAAATTCTGCAATTCTTAATCCGAGATTCCCAAAACTGTGGATACCAACGGGCTGAATCGAACATTTTCCTTTTTAGTGAATTTTCTTAAAAAAAATTCACTAATGAGGAGATCCCGACTTTCGAATTTTGAAAAAATTTCTTCAAATGAGCGCTATTTAGGACCCCCGGAACCCAAATCCGAGGTCAGTTTCAGACTTTATATGTTTATGTATATATATATATATATATATATATATATATATATATATATATATATATATATATATATATATATATATATATATATATATATATATATATATATATATATATATGTGTGTGTGTGTGTGTCACACCTATAACTTAAAAAATAATGGACCGATTTTGATAAAATTTGGCACATACCTTCCTTTCGCAAGTGGCTTGGATAAGTTCGTTAGCCAGGAAAATCCGCCGAGGTTTTCCCGGAAAATTTTGTGTTTTCTTTTGAAAAAAATCGAAAAAAATTTATATCTCCAAAATTAACAAAGTAAGGGCAACCAAATTTCATACGCGGGTTTATATAACTAGAGGCAAGTTACCTACCAAAATTTAGCTCCGTAGGTTAAAGGACAAAAAAGTTACAGACATTCAAAGAAAAATAAATTTGGGTTCTCCTCAAAACGTCAAAATCGCGATTTTAAACGTCAAAATTGGTGAGTACCTTCCTTTTGCAAGTGGCTTGGATAAGTTCGTTAGCCAGGAAAATCCGACGAGGTTTTCCCGGAAAATTTTGTGTTTTCTTTCGAAAAAAATTTATATCTCCAAAATTAACAAAGTAAGGGCAACCAAATTTTATACGCGGGTTTATATCATTATAGGCAAGTTACATGCCAAAATTTAGCTCTGTAGGTCAAAGAACAAAAAAGTTATAGGCATTTAAACAAAAATAAATTGAGGTTTTTCACAAAACGTCAAAGTTGCGATTTAAACGACAAAATTGGCAACATTTAGGAAAAGAACTTGAATCTAATACGGGCTATGGAAATAAAATGTCTCAAGAAGAATGTTTTACAAACCCTGAAGTCTTAGTGTCAACCGTCATTGTCCTTCATTTTAATAAAATGTTTCCAGAAAATTCATTTCAAATAGACCCTTTCTTTGATACTTGCCTTAGCTATATAGTTTATCGTTAATAGTATATAATTTTTGTAGAATTTTCGTAAAAAAAATCAATACAGCTCAATATATCTGTTATTATGTTATTGCATTTTTGCATTTTCCATCGAAATATAATGCATGTTTGTAAGAACAAAAATTCTGGACGCAGTAAGTGCGTTATGGTAGCGAATTTTGATCAAATGCTTAATATTTGAATAGCTCAATTTGCTATTAACCTATAAGGTTGACCAAAAAACGAGTTTTTTTATGTAAATAAATGATTAAACATTAATTATGACTAAAATAATTACAACGCCCGCTGAAATACGACATTAAAACAGAGCTCCAACAACTGACTCGTTGGTCTAGAGGTATCATTTCCGCTTAGAGTGCGGGAGCTCCCAGGTTCAAATCCCGGACAAGCCCAAATATTTTTTATTTGCTTTTTTTTAACCGACTTCAAACAAGGACGAGGTTCTCAATTCGCCTGTATGTTTTTTTAGTGAATTTTCTTAAAAAAAATTCACTAATGAGGAGATCTCGACATTTGAATTTTGAAAAAATTTCTTCAAATGAGCGCTATTTAGGACCCCTGGAACCCAAATCCGAGGTCGGTTTCAGACTTTATATGTTTATATATATATATATATATATATATATATATATATATATATATATATATATATATATATATATATATATATATATATATATATATGTTTATATATATGTTTATATATTTATGTGTCACACCTATAACTAAAAAAATAATGAACCGATTTTGATAAAATTAGGTGAGTACCTTCCTTTCGCGAGTGGCTTGGATAAGTTCGTTAGCCAGGAAAATCCGCTGAGGTTTTCCCGGAAAATTTTGTGTTTTCTTCCGAAAAAAATCGAATTTTTTTTATATCTCCGGAATTAACAAAGTAAGGGCAACGAAATTTGGTACACAGGTTTATATCATTATAGTTAAGCTACCTACCAAAATTTAGCGCTGTAGGTTAAAGGACAAAAAAGTTACAGGCATTTGAATAAAAATAAATTTGGGTTTTCCTCAAAACGTCAAAGTCGCGATTTTAAACGTCAAAATTGTTAATATTTAGGCAATGAACCTGAAATTAATATGATCTATGGAAGGAAAATGTCTCAAGAATAATGTTTTACAAAGCCTGAACTCTTAGTTTCAATCGTCATTGTCCTTCATTTTACTAAAATATTCCCAGAAAATTCATTTCAAATAGACCCCTTCTCTGATGCTTTAGCAGTAGTGTTTGCTATAGATTTCATCGTTTAATGGTATATCATTTTTGTCGAATTTTCGTAAAAAATCATTAAAGCGCAATATATCCGTTATTATGCAAGTTACGAAAAAAAGTTGTATACATTAATTGTAGGGTGTCTTAAGCTACATCTTAAAAAATATTTCCATAATTACAGGGTGGCCCATAAGTCGTTTGTGATGCAAATTTTCTTTTTTTTTTAGTGAATTTTATAATCGTTATTGCATTTTTGCATTTTCCATCGAAATATAATACATCTTTGTAAGAAAAGAAATTCGGGACTCAGCAAGTGCGTTATGGTAGCGAATTTTCATTAAATGCTTCAAATTTTGAATGAATTTGCTATTAACCTATAAGGTTGATCAGAAAACCAGTTTTTTCGGGAACAATTTAAGTTTACTTTCGGAAATGTTTGTACATTTTCAAACAATAAAGTTATTTTGATGAAACATGACACATTGTTTCTAATATGTAGATTATACCAAATTTGGTGCCTGCTTTCTTAAAAAAAACATATTTGATGTTAAAAACATTTTTATGAAAATTCACTACCATAACGCACTTGCTGCGTCCAGAGTTTTTTGTAATTCACGAATAATCTGTTATGTGGAAATGTGGAGTATGGGATGGCCGTAAAGATAAATATTGCCTATACAACAGCAGGTTTTCTTGCCCAATTACAACAAAAGTTCTCTCAATATGTTTTAGAATCTGGTATTTTCACAAGCAACATGTCTTCTTTGTCGTTTATTAGATCAATTGACATTTTTGTTAGTTCTTCCCGTCTGCACGCACCGGCTAACCCAATAATTGTTGCTACCTGAAAATGAAGCGAATTAAGTTGATACTTTTATATCCTACAATCGTAATATTTTGTTAAAATTACCTTTAGCATTAGATACGTTTCATTCTCTGCTTCTCTAATGAATTTGTTGATTTGCTCGCTGCTGAAGACTTCTGATTTCTTTGCTTTATAACCTACATTCTTCCTTTTAAGAAATGCGATTACCTTTGGGAAAGTGGCTATGTTTACATTTTTCTTCACTAAAATGGTACTTTTCAACATATAGTACATGCTCCACAGGGTAGAGGATTTGACAGTTTCAGATTTTTGCGCCAAGTAAGCTAAAATTACATCCTCTATAGTAGTTTTGCATTTCTTCATATCCATCCATCTCGTGAACAAATCATAAACGTTTTCATACCTGGACTTTGATTTTTCAGGCAATAATTGTGCTGTAGCAGCAGCTGCTGCATTGGAAATTTCGTAAGGCACATTTTCAAACTCCTTATCGCTGTTGCTTTCCATAGTTTATTGAGACAATTGCGACCAAAAACCATGCAAACTTTCGAAAATTAAAATGTCAACTAATTTCATTTCAGATAGCTGTCAGTCGTTATTTCGTTGCTATGGTAATGTTCAACTGTATTTATCAAAATCATACCTACCAAGATTTTCATATTCACAATGACAACAACGATGTGATTCTTCCCGGCCTAGTCCGGGAAGTACATACTTCCCGGACTAGGCCGGAGAAATGCTACTTTCTCAAAGAAAAAGCGTTCGGGAAGTGGGTACTTCCCGGACGGTTGCCGAAAAAACATATTTGCCACTAAAAACATTTTTATGAAAATTTGTAACCATAAGCACACTACCTCAGACTTTCTTGTTGTGTTTTTAGAAGTTAATTACAAAATTTCATAAATTAGCTATTACTGGAACATATAAAATTTAATTATCAACTGTATTTATCAAAATCATACCTACCAAGATTTTCATATTCACAATGACAACAACGATGTGATTCTTCCCGGCCTAGTCCGGGAAGTACATACTTCCCGGACTAGGCCGGAGAAATGCTACTTTCTCAAAGAAAAAGCGTTCGGGAAGTGGGTACTTCCCGGACGGTTGCCGAAAAAACATATTTGCCACTAAAAACATTTTTATGAAAATTTGTAACCATAAGCACACTACCTCAGACTTTCTTGTTGTGTTTTTAGAAGTTAATTACAAAATTTCATAAATTAGCTATTACTGGAACATATAAAATTTAATTAGAAGATTGCATGATGTATATATAGCCTCTATACCTAACATGTCTAATGACCCTTTTGAAATGCTAGATCACGTGACGTGCAATCCTATTTTTTTTTGTATTCTTAAATATCTAATGTTGCCTTTCTCCAGATGCACATTTACGGTACATAACGAGATTCGCTTCAGATTACAATTTATCACCTACGCAATATGTCATTAAATCTCTACTTGAACGCAAAGATACTAATCAACCTCTACCAGTGTTTCACGTCTGCTTGAACCCATTACCATTAGCCAATTTGCAGATCTAAATTGACGCGTCAATGGCGAAAGTGAAGATGCACCAGCTCACCTTGAGATACGAGGATAGTTCAATAAATGTTATCCCAATGCCTTAAACAGAAATGTCATTTTAAAGGGTATGTGTCCAGTGGCGTATTTACCCCAGCGCCATGGGGTCCATGGCCCGGGGCGGCAGGTTGCGAGGGGCGGCACAAGCTGCCCCACGCGCTGAGCTTTGGGCGCCTTTTATAATCGTTACCTATCTAATATTTTATTGCTTTAGTCTACCTAAGTAACAACAAAATCTAAAACTCATTATTTGGTTGATAAGACAAGAAGCGGGGCGTTCGTGTTGTCGGCCGGCACGTGACTATTGGACTACAGGACTATTGGCTCAACTAAATTCGCTATAAAATGCCATGTTATCGAAATTTTGGGCATTTATATTAAAACAATTTAATATAGTTTCCGAAATTCTACAATGTATCGACACAAACGAAGAGGTAGCTTCGAGGCTCTATGAGTCACTCATCATTGTTGTAGATAATAAAAGTGAATCTTTTGATGCTCTTGAAGAGGCTGCTAAAAAAAATCCGCAGCAGAAGAATGCAGAAGCGGTACAAGACCCTTATTAAGAGGAAGAAACGAGACGATAAGTGTGGAGAGGGGGAAGTGTTTTTACAAGGACGTGACCATTTCAGGGTTAATACCTTCTTCCCAATATGCGACCAATTGTTGGACGAATTGAGGAGACGCAATTCTTCGTATGACGCAATAACAGCAAATTTTGCATTTTTATGCAAATTGGATGCAATGTCTGAAGCGGATGTTAAAGTTAGCGTTATAAAACTTCAAAAATGATATGCGGTTGATCTTACGGATAATCTACAAGAAGAATGTGTTCTTTTCAAATAATTCTTGACGTCTCATGAAAACAAAATTAGTTTAATGTAACTTAACCTCTGCTTTTTGAACATCATTAATTTTTTCAAACACTATTGAAAGGGGATTGGAGTGAATAGAAAGGTTTTTACTTAAAAAAAGCAACATCTAAAAAAGTTTACCCATTTCAGTATTTCTCCTAAAAATATTAACAATAGAGAAAATAAGTATTCCTTGCGTTTAGTAACAAATTACCTATGGGCAAGAGACAAATGTCTAAGGCCAGAGGTATGCACTTGCAAAGCGCGCGCCACACACACCTACTAAAATATTTTCGGAAAATCGATTTCAAATGGACCCTCTTTCTGATGATTTGCCAGTACTTTCAGCTATAGAGTTTATGGTTTAATAGTCTATATTTTAGAAAATTTTCGTAGAAAAAATTCGTTATTGAGAAGACCGCGACATGAATTTTAAAAAGATTTCTTCAAATGAGCGCGAACTAGAACCCCTAAAACCCATATACGAGGTCAGCTTCAGTTTTTGCCTGTTCACACAATACATGGTGACTCATTTCTACGGTAAATCTCAATATATCCATTATAATACAAGATAGGAGAAAACATTATATACGTTAATTATAGGGTGTTTTGAGCTGCATCTCACAAACTGATTATTACAATCACAGAGTGGCTCATACGTCGTTGGTGATACACACTTTCTTTCCTTTTTTTTTTAACACCCCTTATGCTATTGCATTTTTGTATTTTCCATCGAATTATGATGCATGTTTGTAAGGTTAAAAAAAAATGATATCGTTCATCGTTTTTGGAACATATCACAAATTGTGATACGGCGTTTTTACCAATAGATAACGGAGCCCTATGGAAATGACGCATTCAGAGAGCTTTTTGGCTCTATTACTCGTTGAAAAAAATCGAGCTACCGTTAATAGGCACTCTCAAATAGTGGCTAAATTGGAAAAGTTTTCGCAGAAATGTTTTTTGCGTTTCCGTAGAAATCATTTTTTTTAAGATTTTTGTGTTATGTTTGTAATTAATAATAAATGTTTCGTAAGTTATTGTAAAAAAAGTTGTCGAATTTTTGTAAAAAATATAATTTAGTGTAACATTACCGAAGGCAATTTCCGTAAAAAAAGATTGTGAATTTTTGTAAAATAAAAAATTTTTCTCACTTTTGGTCCTAAAGCTGTTTGTCAATAATTATATTTTGGCAGGTGCGTAAATGGCCTGAAGAGGTTCGTTGGGCCCGGAATTCGGACCAGTTTTTTCTGGAACTTTTTAGGTTTATTTTTGGAAAATGTTTGTACTTTTTGAAACAACAAAGCTATGTTAATGAAATATGGTACCTTGTTAGTACTATATAGGTTATACTGCCACCCAAATGTCCTACTTTTAATAACAAGACATATTTGCCATTAAAAACATTTTTACGAAAATTCGCTACCATAACGCACTTGCTGCATCCAGACTTTTGCTTAATCATGTCAGACCACAGATACACCATTAGACAGGTAAGCTAACAACCGTCTAAAATCTGGTCCTTTGTGTTACGTAGACAAGAACAGACAGTGCTAAATCATTTCATATTTGAGTATATAAACATTAGATTTTAGTGAATTTTCTTAAAAAAAATTCACTAATGAGGAGATCCCGACTTTTGAATTTTGAAAAAATGTCTTCCAATGAGCGCTAATTAGGCCCCCCAGAACACATATCCGAGGTCAGTTTCAATTATATATATATATATATATATATATATATATATATATATATATATATATATATATATATATATATATATATATATATATATATATATATATATATATATATATATATATATGTATCACACTGATAACTAAAAAAATAATGGGCCGATTATGATTACATTTGGTAAATACCTTCCTTTTGCAAATGGCTTGGATAAGTTCGTTAACCAGGAAAATCGGCCCAGGTTTTCCCGGAAAATTTTGTGTTTTCTTTTAAAAAAAATATATCTCCAGAATTAACAAAGTAAAGGCAACCAAATTTTTTTTATGTCGTTATAGGTGAGCTACATACCAAAATTTAGCTCTGTAGGCCAAAAGACAAAAAAGTTATAGGCATTTAAAGAAAAATAAATTGGGATTTTCCTCAAAACGTCAAAGTTGCGATTTTAAACGTCAAAATCGGCAACATTTAGGCAAAGAACTTGGATCTAATACGGGCTATGGAAAGAAAATGTCTCAAGAAGAATGTTTTACAAACCCTGATGTCTTAGTTTCAACCGTCATTGTCCTTCATTTTACTAAAATATTTCCAGAAAATGCATTTCAAATAGACCCTTTCTCTGATGCTTGGCAGTAGCCTTAGCTTTAGAGTTTATCGTTAAATGGTATACAATTTTTGTCGAATTTTCGTAAAAAATCAATAAAGTTCAATATATCCGTTATTATACATGATATGAAAAAATATTGTATACATTATTTATAGGGTGTCTTGCGCTACATCCTAAAAAATTATTTCTACAATCACAGGATTGCCCATATGTCGTTAGTGGTACAAATTTTCTTTTTTCTTTTAATCAAACACCTTATGTTATTGCATTTTAGCATTTTCCATCGAAATATAATGCATGTTTGTAAGAAAAGAAATTCTGGACGCAGCAAGTGCGTTATGGTAGCGAATTTTGGTCAAATGCTTGGCACATTGTTTTTGCTATATAGGTTATACTGGTAACCAAATTTGATGCCTGCTTTCTTAAAAAAAAACACATATTTGCTGTTAAAAACAGTTTTATGAAAATTCACTACCTTAACGCACTTGCAGCGTCCCGAATTTTTATGTGTGGAATTTACGTCAACTGGCTGACAATTGCTTGTCTCTGTCTCACCAACCTATTTGCCTCATTGTATCGCTACCATATTCTCATACACAGGCTACACTCACATACATTATGCTATACATTACAATCATTGACCATCGATATACCTTTTTAAATGTCTCAAACCGAAAACCCATCAGTTCTCTAAAGGTATTGTTTAGCAACTAGTTTCTCACCACAGCAACAATCCTCAAGAAGTTCTGCAATAATTGAAATAGAGATACATTGGACAACGCAATATGGAGTGCACACTTTTCTGATGCAGCTGCAGCCAAAATTAATGCGTAGTCCCTGTATATAATACTTATGATCGGGTACGGGAGAGCTTCTATTCAGGTCCATCCAGTTATTGCTAAATAATAATTAGACTATAAAGAATCCTTAAGAAATCATTTTAATTATACAATGAATGTTACATATTAGTACTTGACCTTTACTGGCAACAATTTATCTACCTTTAACATTAAACTAAAAGATAATGATCATCATCACAATGGAAAGGCGATGTCGCCTGGTCGACGCAACTATGAATCTGTCTCCAGCAGCTCTATTCATTGTAGATTCCGGACTTCATCAGTTTGGACAGATTTTTCAGAAGTTTGTCTCTTGGTCTATTTCTTCCCTTTATCCCAAGTATGTGCCCTACAAATGATACCAGAAAGTTATCATGTCTCAAAATATGTCCAACAGATTTTTCATTTGTTGACTGAATTTCATTCAGCAAGCATCTTTCCCCCCTCACCTCTTCTAGAACTGTTTTATTAATGTTTCTATCAGTGTACCTTGCCCTTATCATTTTTCTCCATATCCACATTTCAGTAGCTTAATTTCTTCCTGTCCTGCTTATTCTCAGTCCAGCATTTGCCCTCATACATTATAACACTATAGGTATGACATGATGAACCGCTTAAAATGTTATTGGAGTAGATTCAATATGAGTGTGACTCGTGTCTTAATTGCTTAGATTTCACCCATCAAATCAGCTCCCTGCAGAGGTCGATATTTTTGAGGATTAAGGTTGTTTCGGCGGGGTCCTTAGGTCCTTTTTTACCCGCTGTTGAGGTGTACTACCATCTGAGCGAAGTCGCTTGCTGCTCACAAAGAGATAGGTCAGTGTTTGACACGATATTGCATCATATGTAGTCCCGCTCCCGGGCAGCATCCAAGCGTGGTCATTTGCCCGCTTCAAACCTCACAGTGGAGGCCTGAACCTCCAGAGTTATAATCCACCAGTAGACGCCTCAATTTCCCTGCTGGTTCGTCTAGACCCGACAACTGCCAGTGCTCGACTTAAGACAAATCTCACGGAGTCCCGCTCCATCATCCGAGCTTGGTCGTTTGTTCGTGTTTAAGCACACAGTGGAGGCCTTAACCTCTATAGGTGCATCTCACGCCTATAGATCTCAGCCCCTTCCGAGTTCGTTTGGAGCCGACATGCGCCAGCGCTAGACTCAAGGCGATATCACTTGGAATCTCTCGCTCCCGACTAACATCTAACATGCGAGCGAGGTCGGTCGTCCGTTTCAAGCTCGCTCACTTGGGGGCCACAACCCCCGGGTGTAAATCACTCCCTAGAGATGTCAGGCTCCCACTGGCTTCGTCTGGACCCGTTGGGTTTATCTTTCAAAATTCCTCTATACAGGTTCCCATTATGAACTTTATTCTAATGAAACATCCAAGCGTCGATCGAATTTCACTCTTAGACTATTTCGATCATATGCAACTAAGTATGACCAGAAGTCCGAATTTCTGCAACATAAAAGGCAATATATTTTGCAAATGATAAGATATAAGAGGAAAATGTTAACAAATTTAAATGGGCGATAAGATGAAGCAAAAAAAAATAGAATGTTCCATTTGAAATTATCAAGTTATGGGTGAAAGAAGTTGCTGAAGTTGGGCGCTTAGTATAGAGTGCTCTGAAGAAGCTACTAAACACATTAACTACGCCTTGCTTAGAACCAAGGCTCCTCAGTCTCTTCACCAAAGCAGAATTTCCGACCTCTTTTTTTCTCCCCCAGGGCTCGTCTGTGGCTTTGCCGTCCCGATAGCACTGCAGCCCTTGGCCTATTGTCCATGTCTCCTACGTTGGTTAATAGCGGAGATATGTATTACTAAACATATTAATGATATTTACGAAAAAATCGAAAAAGTCTCTAAACATATAGAAAACTTGGTTCGGGAACAAAAATTATTTTGTCTGTCGACATGTACGTCTGTCTGTTAATAGGCGCAATAACTCACGAACGAATTAATATGTCATCTTCAAATTTGTTATCCCATTAGCACCCAACAAAGGAACGCTTCGAATTGTTTTTGGATAAGATCGCTTCAGGGGGTAGGGGATAAATAAGGGGTGATTTTGTGAAAGTTGACATTTTTTCAATAAAACTCGAGCAATATAACGCTTCAAAACTTAATGGGT
Organism: Tillus elongatus; assembly: GCA_964006375.1. NCBI lineage: Eukaryota > Metazoa > Arthropoda > Insecta > Coleoptera > Cleridae > Tillus > Tillus elongatus. The sequence continues at coordinate 178,492,466 of OZ023263.1, read as the reverse complement.
ACAGGAATACAAATATTTTCTTTGTGGTCAAGTCATGGGCCCTAAATTTATTCCATGAGTATGTCTTTCTGAAGAAAATAAATTATCACAGCTATGTGGAAGTTATGATTCAATTTGCAGTACTATTAATTATTTGTTTGTAAGTGATAATCATTTTCTATTTACTTGCAGGTACGCTCAATACTCTCACTTCAAGATTTTCTCTGAGGCGGAGTATTATAAACTGGAAATTGATGGGTATGAAGGAAATGCAGGTGATTCATTGAATGATCCATGGTATGGAAGCAACAACAGTCCGTTCTCAACTTATAACAGGTAAAAATGATTCGACACTTTACTCTAATTGAATCGATAATTATTAAAAGCGACTAAGTCATTTTAACATATGTAGAGAAAATGAAAAACTTAAGGGAGCATTTTCAACTGTCCTTTATATAAATTATAATAATAATAGAATTTTATTTAGCATTCAGCGAATAAACATTTAAAAAAAACGTAAAAAAACAAATCTAATACTAACTTACTATATACACACATACATATTTATACTAGGTACCTTAAAATTAGTTAATGTCATATAATGAATCTTAATCTAACATATTAAAATCTCTTAGTATTTTCTTGAAAACAACAAACACTGCTGGCATTCTTCATTTCGGAAGGCAACCTGTTGAAATAGTCATTTCCTTTATAAAAAGATTGAGTTCTGAGTTGCAGTTTTATTAATGGTGTCACTATAAAAATTCAAATTTGTCCTTGTGAAATGATTGTGAACATTGGAATTTCTAATCAAACGATTCGTGAAATATTCTGGACCCATCCCTTTACTCAATTTCAAAATAGATATCATGGTCCGCATTTCAATAGCTTCCTCACTGACAACCACTGAAGTTCTTCAAGCATCCGTAATATTCTACCAGGGTACCCAGCGACCTGGAAAAATCAGGGAATTTGAAATAACCGCTAAAATGTCAGGGAAATTCGTGTTTTTGCTTAAATGTCATGGAAATCGTTCAGTAGACCTGGAAATTATATATTTGTAAAATTGTGTCACTAGCAGATTTATTCTTATTTTGATTTCATATATTTATGTTATATGATTTTTTTTTACATAAATGTTTTCTCCTAGGGCTGCTGTTTGGTACATTAATTGAAACCGCCGATGAACGCGCGACATGTCGTACGGCAATATATTATATTGTCTTCTTTATGTATCGCAAACATGTCTCATTCGTTTATCTCACTTGGAATGCTCTTCCTTGAATGCATAAAATACAAAGTGCGTTCTATTGGCGGCGTAACGCTGCGTGAATGTGTTTATTATATTTTAAACTTTATGATCATGTAACATAGAGTTGAAGTTGTAGTGTAAATATTTGGAATTTGTATATGGGCATTTGTATTGTAATCCAGAAGAGAAAAATTTATCACAACGCATTGTGTATCATAGTGTAAAGAAATTATGAGAAGTGGGAAATATAGAAATCAACGATAAGCTGACAGAACTTTCAGTAATTCATATCATGATTTTCTTAAATAGTTACTGAAAAAACGAGTAGTAATTTAGTAATTTGACAGGTAGACATTTATTACTTTCTGTATTAGTCAATAGAATTAACCATATTTATGTTTTTGATAATGATTTTAAAAAACATACTTTTTTTTAAGAAAAGGTATTCAGAGATGTGTGTTGTTCATTACGAGTATTATGAAAAAATCACTTGGGTCTGGAAATGTCAGGGAATTTGGTTTTTTATTTCTGCTGGGTACCCTGTCTAGGATACCTATTGCCCCCAATATCACCCTCAACTTTAGTTTGTAAAATTTGCATTTTTTCCATTGCTCCTGGGCTGCACAAAAAAATTGTGGAACAGTAAAAAAAATTAAGCAAAATTATTGTGTTAAGGACCATTCTTCTAGAAAAGCAACTCAGAAACTTAGCTATTCTCGCAAAGAATCCATTTTTTGACTATAAAATCGATGTATTTGTCAAATTTAAAATTGTCTTGTTCAATTATTCTCAGGTATTTAATCTATGTAACTAACTCAATATCGATTTGATGAATCCTAATTCTAAGATTCTCTTCTTGTAATATCAATTTATTTTGACTTGCACTTCTTACTAAAAATGTTCTCTTCAAAAACTAGGTTTGTTCCTGTCATTACAAAAATTTAATGTCCATATGGTTACTTACTGTGATTCAGTGCTGAGTATCGGCAATATGTTTTGCAAATGTAGATTTGTTGGGTTGGTTATTTAAAATGCAGAAATATGTGTTTTATCTTGGGGTGTTGAATCTTCTAGAAGTTTGACCGATGTAAACTGAGTTACAATATGTGCAACGTAATTTGTAATTTCCAGCTATTTACAGCTAAAGAAATTGCATGTTTGTAAGCTGGAATTTGTAAATTAGCTTGTACACATTGTAATGCTGTATAAAATCGATTAAACTTCTATAAGTTTCAGTGCCAGCTACAGGGCATATATTTTGACGTTTTGAAATAACCACCCTAACATATTTATATTTGCAAAACACTTTGTCATGTTCAGCAAAGATTTGATTTTTTAGAAGCTTTAGAGATTGAAAATCACTCACAACAACAACTACCTTGTTTCAAATGAGTCAATGGATATCTGGTTTTTAGAAATCCTTTAAATTAAATTTATCAAATATCAAACAGAATACACCATCAAAACATACTTAAAGTAGTTATAATAATTGTGATAAATTGATTTGTCGATATTTTCATTTTATGGAACTTGTTTGCATTGATGTTATTATTTTATTATTATGATTGTTGTCATACCCTAACATAACCCAACCTAAACTAACTGGGGCAGCTGGTGTCACTGACCCACACACCTTTTCTTTTCACGGTCCTAACTACCTAGTTGTCAATGTTACGGTTAGTTGACTGTATTTTCATGTTAAATAATATTGACACACATCATATAAACAGATCTTAGGGAGATAATCTATCACTTTTATTTTATTTTAAAAAGGGCAAAATCAGTTGCAGATAAGATAGAAAATATTTGTGAAACCAGAGAAAAAGTATCTAGGTCTATATCTAGTATGGAATAATTCTATCAAGTCAGGGAAACAACAATCAATGAAGCATAATGATTTCAATATTTTTTTAATTGGTTTACATCTGAAATATTTTACCTACAGTATTGTGCAAATTAATGTGAACACAGATAGATTTACGTTAAATATCGATTATTAAAAGAAAAAAATACAAACAGTACTAGTTTAAAAATGTTTTAGTATTATTCAATATGGTATGTCCCCATTTGGCTTTTATTACAGCTTCAACTCGTTTTGGCATAGAATCAATTAATTTTTGCGATTCGTCTTGATTTTGCCATCTCAAAACCACACCCGAATGACAGCCCCAATCATCTTACTTTTTGTTGTGCAATCCATTTTTCACAATCTGGCCTTGCATATAGACCACAAGTTCTCAATAGGGTTAATGTCCGGTCGGTTTCCAAGAGAGTCTAGAAGGGTGATCTTTTTGTCCTTCAAATATTTCATCTTCTTGGAAACATGACACAGTGCTGAATCTTGCTGGAAGATTGGCTTTGCCTTTGATAGGTATAAATTTCCCTGTTCCCATATATGAAAAACAACCGCAAAACATCTTTTTGGCTTGATGTTTCACTTTCTGGACTAAGTGAGCTGCAGTTAACTTTTTGTCCTCACCTTTTCACAAGAATTTTTATCCCTGCACGAAAAACTGTCTCACCTAAGAACAAGACATTTATCCATTGTTCTTCTGTCCAATGAGCATATTTTTTGCTAGAATCAGTCTTTTTTCATCGTAGCCTCCTTCAGAGCTGTTTCTTTTGAGGTTTCACAGCTTTTCTTCCTCTCTCCAAAAGGCATCTGCGAATTGTAGAGTTGTAAATTTTCACTACAGCCATTTCTAAGTCTTACTGAAGGTCTTGGCTTGTCTTTCTGTGGTTAAGCTTACTAATAATCAAAAGAAACGGTTTAGTATGGAAAGTTTTCTTCAACAGATCCAGTTTCCCTTTTTTGATTCATTACCTTATTTACAACTCCCAAGCTCACGGAACACTGGTTAGCAAAGACCCTTTGCGTGTGGATGTGTGCTCACTAAGTGTAATTATCCTTTCTCTTTTCCTTGACCATGATGCCACAAATACAAAAAACGAACTAAAATGTGCTATTGCTCCCAAAACCTCAAAAACAAAAACACATGTAAGTTGGTCACAATAACCGGCAAACCAACCAACATAAACAATAACTTAATGCAGAATGACAGGTAATTCCATATGTCTAAAAATACCTGTCAGAATTGTCGCAGCAGTATTGCCATGTTGAAATAATACAGAAATTCCAAATGTTTATATTAATTTGCACAATGTAACTGTATTTTTTATATGTAGGGTGGTTGAGATATATCTGTAGCTTTTTTCACCTTTTTGTAATTACTTGTAGGATATTAGTGATAGGTTAATTACTAATTCAAATCTTTTTCAGAGATAATGACAGATCCAGCTTAAACTGTGCATCCATGCTGAAAGGTGGATGGTGGTGGAAGTCATGTGGAAGGGGACTGAATGGGCTTTATCTAAATGACCCACAAGATTTAACAGCTCGGCAAGGTAATTTTGTTAACAAAAAATCTTACTATGTTTATTTCATGGTCCTCTTATTGTATTTTGTTTATTTCAATTCTGTCTATTGTGCGGCTCTGGGCAGTTTCACCTTGTCCTGGGAATTCTGACAAATCCCTGTCATTTGTAAAGAAAGTAAGAATCATGTATGTGTTTGCCTTTATTCCCATGGTACATGGAACCAGGGGCTTTACTACGCCTACAAAGACAGAACGTGGTATTCAGTTTGCTTAAACACAGTTCTCTGACTTTAGTTGTTGGTGTTTTTCAGTATTTATTGAATCGGGTATTAATGATTAAAGAAACGTAAGAGGCTGCTATGAATAGCAAACCAAAGATGTTATGGGAACTAGAGTTCTACCCACTGGGCAGTTGAGACTAACACAACCCTCTGTTATAATCACAGAGTTAAAAACTAGGTAGCCTTAATACCGGGAAGGAAAGAAATCATTAAATGATAATCGGTAAGTGACAGCACATTCGTCAAACCTAAGCAAATGAAATACCTCACCGAACAAACAGGTATGGCTTCACATGATCATGTGATGTTAAGATGACCAAGACGTGAAGTTGTTTTGGCGGGCTATCTTGCTAAGTTGGATATAATTTAGTAACATTTACTTCTGCAGGTAGCGGAAACGTAACTGCCGCCAGACTATATCACTGAAAAGTTTCTCAACTATTGTAATGTGAAGCTGCCAGCAACGTCACGGCAATTATTAATGCTACTTGAATGTGGTTGCAACTTCGATGTAGCGTTTCAGTAAAATAAGATGGTTTTGGCTACTGTCATTTGCTACCTTGAAGTTATCTGACCTTCTTAGTTGTTCTATGGGTAACAACAATATTCCATATACCTTGAAAGCAGCTAAAAAGTTGTGTAACTCTCGGGGTGAATCTCACGTATTTGTCTCTGTTAATATGTGATATAAAGTTATCTTCACTGGGCAGTCGTAGAATTTGTGGCAATTACATAATAACTACTCATTTCAAGTTCCAATCTCCATTGTCATGCTTGATGCTAGTTGGGCATATCTTCTTAAAATTTCATTTAAAAATGTTTGCCATATAAAAAGCATTGTATTGTATCAGGGCCGAATGCTCCGGTGTTCAGATTTCGACTGCCACGCACATGACGTCACTCGCAGAGTGATATCCATTACAAAGATAGCCATTTGTACGTATTTTCGCTGAGTACGGGTTTAATTTCATAGTTGGAAAAGAATGTCTAAGACAAACATGTTTGTAATAATTCATTTTGTAATCCAAAGAAATTACTGGATTTTTCATATCTGTGTTCTTAAACGGCTTATTTTGACTGCAAGACTTGTTTTTTTTTTTTTTTAGGGTGTTCTCACAAATTTGGGAAGCAAGAAAATTAAAAATGTTAAGAGAACAATAGGGTTTAAATTTATTACGTAGGGTTTAAATGCGGCATTTTATTTGCAGTTTATACATAGGGCGCTCATAGAAAATATTTTGGGAAAAAAAAGGGATGTATTCTGACAGAAGTTGTAAAGTTATCTATAATCTATAAAGATAAAATTTTATATTGGTATCGATATGTTGATGACATCAAATTTGTTGGTTAGGTTCCGAGAAAGAAATAAAAGAATTTAATTTTTTTTTTTAATTTATTAACTATATTAATAATATAACTATATATTTAATATTGTTATATTAATAATTTACATACGAATATTAAATTTACATTAGAATTAGAAGAAAATAAAACATTAAATTTTTTAGATATATCTATGACAACATTAAGTAAGTAATAAACACGAATTTAATATTTATAGAAAACTACACAAACATCTCACATGATACCTGCTGATTCTAACCACCTCTTTAGTCAAAAAATTTCGGCCATGAATACTCTATGTATAATCAAATATCGAAATTATACCACCTAACTTAACCAATTTGAACGTTCTTATTGGTTAAAAATCTTACGAAAAAAATAATCATTATTATTATTATATACCTAATATTAACACAATAGATATCTAGCAAGTCTAGTAGTTCTAATAAAATAGTAAATAGGAGTACAAACATGATTAACCTAACCTAAGTAACAACTTTTTTCCATTTTCTTTTAAGATTGCTTTTGTCCTTAAAAACTTTATTAAGTTCTTTGATGCGAAAGAACATTCTGGAGGTAAAAAATAATCACTTGGCTTTTATAGGACAGTCAATACTGCTACTTTTCTCCAAAAGATCATGGATAAAATTTGGTTTTTCAGTAATTAAACCATCACCATTGACTTCGAGAAACACCTTATTAAGTTCCTCAATTTGGGACATAAAAATTGAATATGGTGTTGATAAACCACCCTCGCTGAGGTGATCGATCCACGAGTAGCCCTGGCTTGAGAAACTTTGTAAGGTCGGATCTTGTAGTTTGTGGCAGACAAAACCTGCCAAATTTTCTAGCCCATCGTATTCAAGCTCACTTAACTCTTCAATTAAAACGGATTTTTCATCATTACAATCAGGTGATACATCAGGCGTAATATTTAGCTTTTTAGTTAAAGTTCCACTTAGTGGTATATCTGGGGTATCATCTATTTCCACGTTTAAATAATCCGAAACGCACCCGCGTTTTTTCCTAAAATAAAGGACCTTAATCTGTATTTGAATTCGAGAGGGCTTGGATGGTCATGGAGACCACCTTTTGCCCTGATCACCCCGAAAAAGTTTTCTATGACATCTTGATTAATGCATCTTGTTAAGAGGTATTGGGCATCAAAGCGACGATTCAGATCCTCCATTAGAATTTGTAGAGCAGAATTGGACAGCAGTGTACCTAAAGTAAGATATGAATGTTATTAGAGTAACAATATTTTGTAAAATAATCGCTTACCCTTTTGAAATGGCAATTTGCTTCGACTGTTAATTACCTTTAATTGAGTAATCACCTCAGACATTTTATTTAAAATCCTGTTCTGTTCTTCAAGGGCTAATCTGTAAGCCATATTTCTTGCCCAAGAGTCACTTACTGGAGTGCTGACATTAAAGACATCAAACCAGTCATTTGCCTAAAAATGATACTCAATAAAAAATAAAACAAATTAGTAAGAATGATATACTTACCAATTTAAAAAAATCTGCAGACTCTAACCAATTTTCTGTGGCTAAAAGATCAAGTGTTCCACATGGGGGATATCACACTTGACATGCTGTGTGAAAACAATTTAGCGGCATATTTTACCTTTTGCCTTTGAGGTCCAGCAACATTAAGTTGGGTGATACTGTGTGATTTTTTAATCTGAGCTTGATGTTGCATCCTCTACAATTTGCTTCTTAATTGATTCATTGTTGATTAAAAATCCGTGGTCCACAAAATTATTCCTAATTAATTTCAGAAGATGGGGGACGTCGGCGAGCACAATTTTTTTTTGTTTCGTCATAGGATTTTCAGAGTATGGTTTAGCCTCTGAAATATATAGATCATTGTGAAGCCCCCGATTTGCACCTCCCAAATCTGATACCATAGCAACAACATGGAAACCTACAATGTTTAGCAGTAAAGATTTTATGTGATTTATTGAAATTGTTACACTTACCAGAATCCTCCACAAATTTTATAATGTCCATTAAAATGGCAGATGTCATTTTACAATTAAATTTATAAAAAATTGGCTGCTTCCACGATCTAAATATTCCCTTAATCACAGCAACCTGAACATAACTGTAAGGTTTCACCACAGAGTCTTTTGCTGCGTCGTCTTGATATTCCTTTCTTATTTACATTTCATTAAATATAATGGTACATTCACGATCCTTTTCAGTCATATCAGCAAATTCAGCGATTTTTAAAACATTTTTCAAAATCCCATGCTCTAAATTTATTTCTCTTAGCCTTTGCTTCAAAGTAGAGACTGCTGGATAGGGAAAAGCCTTTTTAGACTAAGCCTGTATGCCCTAGGGCCAGCAGTATACATTGATATAGCACTTGAAATTTCGCTTACTGACCACTTAATCCTCTTTTGGCTGTTCATTTTTTTAATTTGATTTTCACTAAACACTTTGTTTACCTCAGCAAGTTGACATTTCAGTTTTTCGTTCTCCCTCGTTACGTCTAACAATCTACATTCGAGAAAATTCATATTTTCATTTGTTTGAACCCTAAAAATTTTAATACATGAGCACATGATAAAAAATACAGATAGATAAAAATCAGCTTCAATACATAAAAATAACCATCACCCTATTTCAGAAGTAGTACTTGGCCCTCGCACCATGTTACAATCTAAATTTTGACCTTCTCTAAAATCAATCAATTCTGGTTCCGGTCTAGGCTCAGTTATTTCTTCGCCCCTATCATGCAAAAAATGCCTACATTATTAAACATATACCTACATTCAATTTAAATTTAAAATTAATTAATTAACCTTATAGTCACTTTCACAGAAATGTTTGGAGCAAATTACAGTGTTTTTTTAAATTAACTTTGTCCTCCCTCTTGGTTAAATGTAACCACTTCTTGCTTAGAATGGCGTCTTTAGAAAAACTAAAAACTTAACGTCTTTGCACGGATTCCGTTTAGGCTGGTTGTCGGAATCACATCACACAACGTCACACCGCATTTCGATCCCTTAATATCCAAATATGGTCTATAAAAACTATGTAAAATCAATTTAAAAGATCAGAAAGCACACTGTCAACACAGCCAAGAACGTAAACAACTCTGTGAGTGAGGTCGCACGTCAAAATAAGGACCGCCCATAATGCGCAACATCCTATCTTTGGGTGGGTATATCGTGGTATTGTATCAACAATAAATGGCAAAGGGTTGCTACACATTTTATGTACCTAATTCATTTTTGTGTTAAACTTTAATACTGCAATGGTGGTACTAGCACATCTAGTGAAATTGAAGAAATAGAACTTATAACTTAAAAATAGAAATATGTTTGACTACATTATTGACTATAATTTTTCCTTTGCAGGAATTGTATGGTTCCGTTGGAGAGGCTGGGATTACACTCTGAAGAAGGCTATGATGATGATAAAGCCTAAAGGTTTCGTTAACACAACCTAGAAATAATACAATCAGTCATAGAGAAGCCAATTTATAATCATCGGCCAAATCATTTCTCTCATACCACATTCTTTCATAAACATCAAAATTATCACCTGCAATCTTGCACAAGCACATCATACATCCAACCATTTCCTACATAATTTATTTGTTACATGTATATTGTTAAAAAGTCAAAGTAGCCTGCCAACTTTCAGATTGAAAAAGTTTTTTGGCAAGTAATGAAATAAAACTTGTATAGTATAAAAGTCTAGCAATTTGTAAAATGTTAAGTCATCTTATATGAACAGGAATTGTCTTTGGACGCTTTTTTTTCTAGTCCACGTGATAATTATCAATACTGGGGTGTGTCCATCGAATAAGAGACAGAAATATTATTTTGAGAACCAGAAAATTATGTTAAAAACACCAAAACATCAATTGTGTATAGAAAAGGGTTTTCTGTTGGATAATGCATTTACCTCCCTGATTGTATAGCACCTAATAACGCTATTAACACTATTTCAATTTAACATCATCTTCAAGCTAATCAAATTTTTTTACAAGGATATATCTTCATTTAATGTATTTATTAGGGGTAATAATTGATTGAGAGCCTTAAAAACAATTAAAATCGTTAAAAATATTTTATGGGGAAAATGTTTAATATGTCATTTTGTAGGTTGTCAAAATTTGTGTACTGTGCTTCTCACTTAGCCTCAAAAATAACGCACAACCAAAAATTATGCTCAATCTCGAAGTTGATTTTCTCGCGAACCGATATATCGATTTCGATCTCTTTTTTTTTTAACTATAGCTTTTTTCTTTGGTAATTGCACTGTGAAGAACTTTTTATTCAGATTTCAGTTTAAGGCTTACACAGGGTGCAAAAATGAGAATAGTTTTTTTACGTTAAATTTGAGACAACCTGTAGGGACCATTAGCCACAACAACGGATGCATAATAAAATCATACTGTAGCCTCATGTTTTCTGAACATTTTGTTTTTTAAAATTCTCTGATATCTGCAATATCAAAGAAAATACACAGTTTTATACCAGAACCTGTTTCTTCTTCATTAAAATAACATTTTGACAACATTAAACTAAGAATAACACTAACAATAAGTAACAATACATAGCAAAAAAAGTACATCAGTAGCATGTGTTTCCACCTCTACTTCTAATAACTGCTTCACATCGCCGAGGCATACTCGATATTAAATTGGATATTTGATTTTGATCAAGTCCATTCCAAATATCGGTAACCATTATTTCGACATCTTACAGGTTGGCAGGAGGGGGTTGATGCTGTCTGAGTGCCCTACCAATAATATCCCATAAGTGCTCAATAGGATTCATATCGGGGCTGTGCGGTGGCCAATTAACAGTTCGAATATTTACTTCATGTAAATATTCATTGACGATCCGTGCTACATGAGGTCTTGCGTTATCGTGCTTTAGTAAAAAATTATTCCCAATGTACGGAGCAAAAGGGACAACATGCTGAGACAAAACGTCATTGATATATCTTTCGCTATTTAAAGCACCTCCATGTAAGGGTACGATATCCGTTCGTGCTGTGGAGGAAATTTCAGCCCAAAACATCACAGAGCCTCCAATAAATAAAGTTGTTTCACGTATGTTGCACTGTGCATAACACTCACCTGGCCGGCGGATAGCTCTTAGACGTCTGTAAATTGTGTTCAGAAAGACGTCTCCTCACTGTATCAATGCTTAGTTGAATATTATGAACTGCACTGAGTTGTGTCAAAAGTTTCCTTGACATGGTGAAACGTTCTCTTAAAGCACGCAGTCTAATATAGCGATCTTGAACAATGGTAATTACCTGAGGTCTGCCTTGTCGTGGACGTATGTCATAGTCATTAGTTTCCCTAAAGCGTTGGACAACATGAGAAATTGTTGTATGTGCAAATTCTAATCTCAAACCAATAGCGTTGTAGCTTACTCCTTCATTATGTAACGTCACTGCTTGAACACATTCATCACGAGTCATATTCCTTCTAACACGTTCCATTTTCACGAAAGAACAATAGAACACAAATTATGAACTTAATTATACAGTTTAAGACGATATGTACATAAATGAATGAAGGAATTGTCAAACTGAATTTGCTGAGATTGTTTGTTTATCATAGACTAATGTGTATATCCAATTTAATATCGAGTATGTTATTAGAAGTAGAGGTGGAGACTTGCGCTACAAATGTACTTTTTTTGCTATGTATTGTTAATTAGTGTTAGTGTTATTCTTAGTTTAATTTTGTCAAAATGTTATTTTGATGAAAAAGAAACATGTGTGGGTATAAAACTGTGTATTTTCTTTGATACTGCAGATATCAGAGAAATTTAAAAAACAAAATGTTCAGAAAACATGAGGTACAGTATGATTTCATTATGCATCCGTTGTTGTGGCTAATGGTCCCTACAGGGTGTCTCAAATTTAATGTAAAAAAACTATTATCATTTTTGCACCCTGTATAAGCCTTAAAATGAAATCTGAATAAAAAGTTCTTCACGGTACAAATTACCAAAGAAAAAAGCTACAGTTCAACAAAAAAAATTATGAAATCGATTTATCGGTTTGCGAGAAAATCAACTTTGAAATTGAGCATAATTTTTAGTTGTGCGTTATGTTTGCAGCTAAGTGTATTAAAAGCTGTAACATGACCCAGGCATGTTTTTTTTGTTTTTTTCGATCGCAAATAGTCAAATCTGGGTGAAGACACAGAAATGACTTAAGCCAGTCTAATAAAGCTATTTTGTCTTTGTAGCATTTTGGAGGAATCTCTTTATTTCATTTACAAACATATTCATCAATCAGTTTTCTTGTTTGAACATATGTAAGAGAATATGCCATTTTAGATGGCCATTTTAAGTATTGTACTAATGTATTGTGACAGCCACTTGGGGTGGCCGGGGGTTAATACTAGTTTTCCCTAACCTGGGGAATTTCGGGATGACTTCCGGGACACGGCTTTCCTGCGGGATCATGCTCGGACGCCAGCGTTTATAGAGTTTGTCAAGGAGTAAACGTGCTCCCGCTGGATGCCCCCCTTCTCCCAAGTCACTGTCAACGGATACACTAGCCCAGGGTAGTTTCTAGTGGAGACAGGGTCCTCCTAAGCCAAGACAAAGTCCCCCGGGACATCTGGTTATGGTCTTTATTAAAGAACTGGAGTCAAATTGTATTTGGGTTAATATTCTGGGAGAATAAATGAAATATCGAGTAAATTAAAATAAAATTCTATTCACTAATTATATACACAAGGAAATAACGGGGTCCTGTTACCAGGAAGCCTAGCAATTATGGGCGGCCAGGGGCAGAGGTGATTATTGGGCTTTAAATTAAGGTTACGCGCGGATTGCACGGGGACGTTAAAGCGGCAACGTTCAAGCGGTGCAGGGTGGTGGCAGGATAGTGATTAATAGCGGGTGTTCCCAGGCGGGCATGCAACTTGCAGGGTGCGTCGAACACCACATCAAGCTTTGTATGGCACCAGCAAGTATTATCTACAGCCCATCATTCACACGTTCTCACTCTCACGCTCGGGGAGCCTTGTTCGGCGCGGAAGAAGACCACCCCCGTTCCCGGATTTACGCCCCTCCTGAACGGGGCCGCGGACGGGCCGGGACTCCAGGCGCCGCCTAGCTGTTTCAATCTGGACCGGCGCAGTCGCTGCTCTGTCCGGATCTACTCCAGCCAATGCAGCTCCCAACCCCCAGAGCAGCCCGCCAGCGGAGACAGGGAAGACGGTCCCCTCTAAGGTTCCCAGTGTTATTGTGGGGCGTTCCACATTTCGACCACAGGTAATAGAATCAGGTTTTCACCTACCTGGGGTATTCTCCGGTGACGAGGTTCACTAAGCAATCGCTGCGGTGGGGGCGGTGGTAAGCGGCGGTCTTGCTCGGCTTACTGGTCTTCTCGTGAACCTCACGGGCTTTATAATTTCACTTCTTTGCGGCGGGCGCACTAGCTTGTTCGTGGTCACTACCCAACTGCCTACTCTCCGTCGGCGTTCCGTCCGGTCCCACTTCTTTTCCGAAATCGCCCCCGCCTAATTGTCCCCTCTACGAATTATTCCGTTCGACATACGGATCTCATATATTCCTCCACGGAAAATGTTGGGAATATTCCAACCTTCGCAAATCTTTCGTACATTACTCCACGGAAAATGTTGGAAAATATTCCAACCTTTATGGTGTAACATAATGCAGTGGTTACGACGGTAAATTAGGCTGGGTAATCTATCCCGGATCAGTCACTCCGTGACAGCATCTATTGCCAATATTATGCTTGTAACAAAAATTCTCAATAATTTTGCTTCTTTACAAATCTGGTTAATTGAAAGTCTACAATATTATAATTCATGGACGCACTTCTAATAGAAACATTGTTAGATATTACCTCCCTTTGCTTTGTTTTTTCCATATTAACTGTAAATAAAATAAGTTTGCTTTAGAATGCCGACAATTATAGCTAAGTGTGGCACTAGTGTTAGACGAGAGATGTGGCTTTCAATGCTTAACTACATATCCTTTTCGGAACTATGTCCTAACGAAGTGAGTAAAATTATAACTCCCAAATATATTTGTGAATTTTGTAACATGTAATCCCTGTAATACTTGCCTGTAATAGGCTACATGAAGAAAACACCAGTATCAGTACTAAGAGAATCCCACAGTCCTTCAAAACACTTCACTCCTATTGTGTAAATATCAACAGAACTATGTTCGCTTGCGAACTCTACCATAAACTTGGCTTTAAATCATATTTGCCTGTTGATGTGGTATTGTAGTGCCATGTGTACTGCATTAGCCAAACTAAATATAAATAACATGGATACCTCTATTTTATTAACTGTCCTTTTCATGCTACCTCTTCCTTGAACTCTTTGCTGTGTTTAACAGTCAAAATTGTTCCATTATTTCTACAAAACGAGCCAAAATAACATTTCTTGTCTTATTTATCTAAGTGTTACAATAAATTGATTATTAGCTTATGATTCTTAAAACTATCTGCGATAGCAATATAGTTCCTAAAATAAATTTGACAATGTTCAAGTTCAACAAAATAATTTAGTATCGAAGTTAAAGAATAGCTATTGAACATACCTTCAGATTATAGGGTTTCTAAAAACAAAGCGTTAATAGTTTCTGTTTTATACATTTTACCTGAATATAATAGTTACCACCTAGACTAATTACTTGATTAGTTTTCGTTTTATACATTGCCTGAAAACCACAAAAATTCTGATTTTGTCCAGGCTACTTTTTAGGACAGTCTCTTTCTTTGCCCTTTACCAAAATATACAAATCCCTCATACCATTTCAGTTTTTACCTGAATATAATAGTTACCTCCTAGACTAATTACTTGATTTCCAACCATTTTAGTTTAAGATATATTAATTAAATTTGTCAATTGTGTCTACACTGTTAGTTATTGTATATAATCAAATAATCAGTGTTTCAACAAATCATTCCATTTCTAATATTTTAATTTAATGGCTGGTTTTCAACCACATTATTTGTTTTAATAATGTTTTTCTTTTCTCCATAAATGTACAAACAATTTGTAAAATGTTACCTCTGTTATGTTATTTTCTGTAACATATGAACAAAATAGTTTTAGAAATTTGACAAAATCTAATTTCTCACAAAAAAAATTCTTATTTGTTTATTTATTTATTTGTTCAATAAACCTATGACTTTAAGCAAAGACAAAGCGTCGTAAATGTATATATTTTTTGTTAAATTTTAGATCGCACATTTAAGTTGGTATGTTACAGCCTATTTTAGCTTTTCTTCCTTTTATAGTTATCAAATAATTTTGTAATTAAATTTTAAAACCAAAACGTTTATAAAATAATATTATTTTATGACTGATTTTGCAGCGGCATAACACCGGTTAAGAAAAAATAGGGTAATACAACGCTTGTATAATGTTCACTGTATTAAAAATACCTAACATCTGTTCCTCTATCATTGTGTTAGCTCTTTGGGGTACTTATATAAATGAAGAAGCTAACATTATTAGACAGCTGTCATACAATTTTAATAATTTAGTGTAAACAGCAAATTCATTTCTTTTATTAGTATTTGTTAAAGATCACCATCCGTCGGAACCATTTTATTTTCAAACAAAGACTTTAAACCACCTGGGTGTAGTTTTTAAATGATATTTAGCAGCATACAACTTTCTGGGTTAACCTACTGAAATTTGAAAATAGATGATGGTAAATATATTTTTATTTCAACATATATGTTTCTAATTATAATTTCTTTAATATGACTATGTTTTGTTATTGCATATCAATAAAAATATTGAAATTTGTTAATATGTAATTTAGTTGATAAGTAATTTCACCGCAGCCATAAACCAAAACATACTGCACTCCCCTTGCTACTTACACATGCACATTCCTAAATTTTCATCTTCAACATGTTCCGCTGATTATGAATTGGAATTTATCAAAAAGAATAACTTATTACACACAGACAATACAATAAAAAGCGAAATTTAAGACTGGCACTTATCAAAAAAAGGATTCTAGTACTTTTGATAAGTCTGTATTATTGTAAGGTAATGTAACGAGGCTAACGGGACATGTACTGCAATGTTCATAGAGAGAGAGATATCACTGTAATATGTCTATTTACCGTTGGCATATTACATGATTACCTACTGTAAATATTATGTTTTTTCAGAGATGTATAAATTAAATATATTTTAATGTAATAAAGTAGTTTAAGTAAGAAGAGAGTTTTATTAACAAGCATCTATTCAGTATTAAATGAGAGAAGAAAGTCCGAAAATTTTTATATTATTGGCTGTGACATCCTTTTTTTTTTTCCTCCCTCAGGGCTTGTCCGCGGCCTCGCCGCCCCGATAGCACCGCAACCCTTGGTTTATTGTGCATACCCTTAGTCTTACTTCACCCATTCCAAAATCACCGTGCCTTGAACTAGTCTGCACAGCGATTGGTAGGGTGAAGTTTTATAATGCTCTGTCTCCGGTCTAGACTGACCGTAGATCAGTTGTCTTCTGCGGTCCAGAGCTTTACACTCGCACAAGATGTGCTGGGCTGATTCCTCCCCCTCGCTGCAGAGTCTGTATGCGAGGTCCCCCTCGAACCGCCCAATTTTATGCAGGTGTTTCTTGACAGCCATGTGTCCCGTCAAGAGACCTGTTATGTTTCTGAGCTGTCCTCTGCTGAATTTAGCAGCTCTCTTTGAACTGGGTTCGTCAATTATTGACTTCCCATGTCTGAGCCCTGGACAGTCTGCCCAGTACACCTTGTGTTGGTTTCTGACCCAGGACTTAATGGCTCCCCTGGCAGTGCTCTTTGTCACGCCCACAGCCGGTTCTGGTCCCATAAATGGTTCTGCTGACCCTCTCTTTGCGAGACTGTCAGCTTCTTCATTGCCTTTGACCCCCGAGTGACCCAGCCAGGTCGCTCGTCTTGTCTCGGCACTCACTCACCAGCCAGGAATTTACCCGTGGGCTACTTAGGGCCTTAAGGGCTGCCTGGCTGTATGTGGCTATGAGGATCCGCTTGTTGGTGTAGCCCCTCCTCTTGTTCTCCCGCACACAGTGCAGGATGGCGTACATTTCGGCCTGAAACACCGTTGCATGGACTCTGTTGTGAGTTTCTGATGATGTTCCCCACAGCGCGTGTTGTAAATAATGGTATGGTGAAATGATATAGTGGACTGTATATACCAGAAATTGATATGTACTATTTACAAAGTATTTAAAGTAACTTAAACTGATTTCTGTTACTTTAGTTAGACGGTAATAATTGTTTATTACTTGATTCGCACTTGAAGCAATACTTGACTGGAGTAATGACTGTACAATACACCAGGAAGAAGCACTACAGTCTAGGTATGAGTACATGAGAACCTCACTGCTCCAGGTACAACAACTTACTTGTTTATTCTAGCGGGTTTTTAGCACACTTGCTTTAACGCGTGCATATAGGCAGGTTCGTAGTTCTCGGAAAATAATGCAGACAGTCGATAAATACACAGAATAATAACAACAGTTTCTTGTGCTCTCACAGACTCCGAGGGAAATACTATGACTTACCCTCAGTCCTTCTGAATAAACACCTGTCCCCGTCACATGCTCCCCGCCGGATCCGTTTGTGAACCAGACGAGCGCGTCCCGTGGTAGGCCCAGCCGTCTCCTCCCGGTTGGGGATTTCCACTGTAAAGTTGTTTTCCCTGCAGATTCGCGGGCTCGCGAAGTCTGGCCTCATTTCAAGCATGGGCTCCTTCACGATCTCCTAAATTTTGCAGTGGCCCCTGAAACCTGGGTTGATCTTCAGTCTACCATTGCAGGCTGGTCTGTATAGTCCTAGCCTGGCCTCCCCCATAATAACTAAGTGTAGGGGGGGGGCAGATCCAGCAACACCTCCATGGTGGCTGTTGGGGTTGAAGAGATGGCCCCTGTGATGCCTATGCAAGCCATCCTTTGGATCTTAGCTAGTTTTAGTTAGGCACTGGATTGTGTCACCTTAGGCCACCAGACTAGTGCCCCGCGTATGTTACCGATGGTCTGACCACCCTTGTGTACAGCCAGTGGGCCATACTAGGTCTTAGTCCCCACGTTTTTCCATATAGCCGCCTAGTGACGGCTAAGGTCATGACTGCCTTACGCAGTATTTTTTCAACATAACCATTCCAGGTTAGCTTAGAATCCAATACGACCCAAAGATATTTTACCTCCCTGGCCATTGGAATGTTCCTACCGTATAGAGTGAGAGTTCTGTGGCTTTCCCACTTCCTCCTCCTCGTAAACGGTATGACGGTTGCTTTCTCAGGGCTCACCCCGATCCCTTGACCAACCGTCCACCCTTCCACCACTTTCAGTGTTGTCTGCATGCGCTCCCACACTTACTGAGTAACCTTTCCTCGGACTATTATGACAATGTCGTCCGCATAGCCCTGTACCTCATACCCCCCTCCCGAGAGCCACCCCAGCAGGCCGTCCACGACTAGGCACCAGAGCAAGGGAGACAGAACACTCCCCCGCCAGCAGAGCCCCTCCCGCGAGTGAGGTAAACACCGCCCTGTCCCTGAGCATGGAACCAATCCACCTGCAGCAGGTCTGCTCTATTCGACGCTCCCTGACAGCTGCCAGAACCGACCCGAATGAGGTGTTGCTGAAGGCCCCCAGCGCCACCTATCCCTGTTCTCCAGTTTCAGCACCAGTTGGTGCAGTGCTGTCTCTCTTGAGAATCCTGCTCTGTATGCATATTGTCCGCAGTGTAGGGGATATGCTTCCAGTACACCGCCCCTAATGTGCGGTCGAGCAGTTTTTCCACTGTTTTTAGCAAGAAGGACATGAGACTTATTGGCCTCAGGGACTTTGCCTGGTCTGTCGGACGCCCAGGTTTAGGAATGAATACAACCCTGGCCAGTCTCCATGCCCTCGGAATGTACCCCAGAGCCAGACTGGCCCTCATAATGAGGGTAAGCACCGGCGCCAAGATATCTATCCCCTGTTGGAGCATGATGGGCATTATTCCATCAAATCCCGGGGATTTGTATGGCTTAAAGCTGTTAATGGCCAATCTGATTTTGCTCCAAGTAACCACCTCTTTAGCGACTGCCCAGTCTACTCTAGATGCCCGCCTATAAGGCACCTCTATTTCTGAGTGTTCCCAGTCCGGAGGTGATTGGTTTATTATGTTACAGCCGGGGAAGTGCGCCTCGAGTAAAATTTCCAGTTTCCTCCCCCGAACTTGTAAAGCCTCCCGTGGATGTTCTAAGGGAGCTTGGTCTGAATGCCCTTGGACAGGATCTTGTGTAGTCAAGCGCTCTCAGACGTGTTCTCCACTTCCTCGCAGTGCCTCCTTCTTGGCATCCCTCAGTCTTTTGTTATAGGTCATTAGATACCATACTGTTTGTCCTTCGACTTTGGCGAAGCTGATGTATCTGTCGTCTGAGCTACTCACTTCCCCAGACACAGCCCAGTTCTTAACAAAGTCACCCAGAAACTGGGTGGAAACTGTTAGATCTAAAACTTCCTCACGCTGTGTTGTGACGAAGGTCAGTTTATTACCTCTATTCAATATGTCTAAATTAAAATTCATAAAGAATTGTAAAAGTGCCTCACCCCTTGAGTTTGTGTCCGAGCTTCCCCACAACTCATGGTGCGCGTTTGCATCCATGCCGATGATGGTCTGCCATCCACCTGCTCTGCTACCCACCATCAGCTGCACCAATTCCTTAGGTGAAGGAGGGTCCGTGCTGTCCCCTGTCAGATAGGCTGACCCGACAGCTGTATCCCTTCCCTGACAAAAATGTAGGCCCTCAGGTTCTCGCTGGATCTGCTGTAGATGAGCTTTCCAGCAGCTCCGCCGAGCTCGTTGATCTCTCCTTTATAGGAGTACGGTTCCTGGATGAGGGCCACATCCGTGTTCCTCAGAGCCATCAGTAGTCCGGCCGTGGCTCCCCTACTGTGTTGGAGGTTGACGGTTGACCTGAAGGAACCTAAGTCCCATTAACCCCAAGTTGCTTCCCCAGTGGGCGGAACCTAACCCTTCTCAAGCCCCAGAATGCCTTGAAGGAGGTTCCTCCAAGGGGTTTGTATGACGCCTGGTCGATCGAGAAGGCGAGAGTCTGTCCTTTCTCCTCTGCCTTTCTGCTTAGAACCGACCAGTGTTGTATCCCCAGTTCAGGGCTCTGGATCTTCAGTCTACTAATCACTGTCTCCTGCGGGACGGTGACAGGGATCCGTACGAGGACCTTGCGTCTCTTTGGGAGTTCCTTGGGCTCGACGGCTGTCAAGTCCGCCCCCTCCCAAATCTGACCGAGGCCCCCTATCGTTTTCCGCAGCCAGTCCCGCGACTGCGGGCCGGCACAGGTTATCCACAGGATGCCCCCGCCAGGCGTGCCCGGTGGATCCACAAGGATGGAGAGCTGAGAACAAAATGAAAAAGATAATTAAAAACAATGTCTAGGAGAAATTAAG
This sequence comes from Tillus elongatus, assembly GCA_964006375.1. Taxonomy (NCBI): domain Eukaryota; kingdom Metazoa; phylum Arthropoda; class Insecta; order Coleoptera; family Cleridae; genus Tillus; species Tillus elongatus. The sequence goes on along the minus strand of OZ023263.1, from coordinate 178,471,788 downwards.
CCTGAAAAAGGGAATATTAAGTAAAATGCTGAGAGCAGCGTGTACTATACAGGGTGGTATATGATCAACCGGAAGGACGGATGTCGGACGGCTTATGATGTGGCCATTCTGAATAGTATGTAACTGCTGGACAGGGTAACTGATTATACCGTGTGTTGTATTGATAGAAGTGCAAAGCTGTTTACGTTTTACCCATTGAAGGGGTGTTTAGTTATAGGCAAGTGCTGTTTATAGTTTCGTATTAGATATTAGGGAGTCGAGCAACGTGTACTACACGGGGTGGTATATGATCAGCCGGGAGGGCGGTTATGGGACGGCTTATGATGTGGCCATTCTGAATAGTATGTAACCGCTAGACAGGGGAATAAAAGGGGAACCATAATAGACAGCCGTTACAAACGTCGAATTTATCAATTAAAGCCTACTTAGCTTCCGGAGACTCTGCGGGAAATAATAACTTTTGACCCCTGGCTACAGTTTTTCTCCACTAAGCTACCCTAGGACAAGGCTGTTATGAAACAGTAATTTGTGTTGTTCTACGAGGGTCTTGGCAGAAGTCCTCACGGGGATCTAACCTCGTCCTATTTGTAGAGAATAAAGATGGCGCCCGAGGGAATATAATTTATAGTATTTAAGGTCACGCCTGAAGGACGGGTTGGCAATATCCGTTGGGTGTCTGCTTAGCCAAAGTTCATCACATGGTTAAAGGTAAACAATATTTTTAATCTGAGTCTACCACACAGAGCTTATAAAAGGGGTGATAGCTATAAATCCACTACTAAAAACAAGTTAAATTAATGTTCTATGTAATTTCAGGCATTTATAAAATGTAATAAGTTTTAAAAGCTTTCAAATGCATTGATGTTTTTGAAAACACACAATCCAACTGAGTCATAGTTTAAAGATGTAATAAGCTAAAAACTTAAAATATTCGCATATAAAGTTGAAATTTGTTAAATATTTATAAATTTGACATGAACGTCACAATATGTCAAGAAAGTGAACGCCCGAGCAAAGATTCGAAGCGATCTGTGACAGATAAAAAAACAAGGAGTAAAACGTAAAGAGAATGCTTTGGAAATAAAATTTAGATTATTAGATGAAAATAGTTGACACTCTCTTGTATTCTAGCTTTAAGAAAGGGTGGATGCGACAAGGCATTACTCCCCCGAAAACAGTAAACATTTTGAATAAATTAAAGTAAATACTATGCAAATGTAGTATTGAGGCAATTACAAACTAAGGTTTAAGTATTATGTGAAAAGTGTTTAAAACGACTTTGTAATTCAATATAAAAATGAAGGGACGCTATACGGCGTCAGTTCCCCGAAAATAGTATTATTCCAGGTAATTTGTGTAAATTAATAGCCAGAAAATGTATAACTAAGTCAAGGACCATTGTTAAACACGCGTGAGTGAACTTTAAAGTGCAGACAACATAATTAAAAATGTAATCAGCAAAGAAGGTACATAACTGATTGTTGCCATCGAGACCAGAACTGCTTGGATACGAACAATTCGTTGCTAGGTATAAGATTGACGCGTTTGTGTCTACAAATTACAATTGAAATTGAAGGAGAAAACCACAAGTACAGGCTCATTGTCAAGAATGAGGTCTGTAAATGATCAAGGAGTGACAGCTGGGGTAAAAACATAGGTACCCAACCTTTAAACTACTAAACCCTTTTCCTTATGAGAACTGTCAAATTTAGAATTTCATTTGAGGTTAATTATTGTCATTAAATATAAAGGCCATGCATATATAGAAAGATATCTCTATTAAATGTATTGATAAACTGTTTTGTATTAGAATATTAATATTAAAGTTAAATAAATGTATGCAAAGATGGTGAAAAATATTATAATTTCAGAAAGAGAATAACTTGTATAATTCAAATATCAGTCAAAATTTAAAGATGAATTAAAAGGAAAAAGTTAATAAAATAAGTAGGAACCCTTTAAAACCTTAGAGAATGAGTCAATGGCCGGTAAGATTTGAATAAAGGCTGTTGGTAACATGAAAACTGTAATTCTATTTTAAAGCAGTATTATAAGCAACTAGAAATACACATATATGCGAGGCAAGCAACAGAAATACATATTAAAAAAACATATTTATTTAAAATCACATTATATACATAAAATTCAACATACAGGGTGTTTGTAGTAGTAAATAAATACATTCTTTCTGTATTTTAGAACAGAAAGAATGTATTTATTTACTACTACAAACACCCTGTATGTTAAATTTTATGTATATGTTATCTTAAATAAATATGTTTTTGTTTTCTATGTATGATTGTGTTTTTATTTGTTACTTGCCTTGCATATATGTGTATTTCTAGTGTCTTTTGACAAACCGCCCTGATAAAGCTGAACCAAGCCTGACCCCTGAAGGCCAACTATTGCCACGAGAGTTTCCTTGGGCATCCTACTTCGATAGGGTGGTCCGCTACCATCACTTTAGAGCTTCCACTTTCCCCAAAAAATATTAAAAATTCCAAGTAAAGTGGTAACACTCGAGTTGACCAAATGGAAAACCGACCCACTCCACCCTGTGGAAGGACACCATCACAATCAGAAGCAGAATACAAAAACATCATCGATTAAAAAATTGAACAGTAATAGGACAAGATGGGAGTCCTATGGCACACCCCCAAAGCAATTCCAATACTGGATGAAACATACGTTTTTACTTTGATTTGGAGGGAACGCCCACTCAAAAAAGATTTGTCCTGTATATTTGCTTTATTGGAACTGACCTTCTTCTGGTACTGCCTTGGACGTTTTCTGTCCTGTATATTTGCTTTATTGGAACTGACCTTCTTCTGGTACTGCCCTGGACGTTTTCTGTCCTGTATATTTGCTTTATTGGAACTGACCTTCTTCTGGTACTGCCCTGGACGTTTTTCTGTCCTGTATATTTGCTTTATTGGAACTGACCTTCTTCTGGTACTGCCCTGGACGTTTTCTGTCCTGTATATTTGCTTTATTGGAACTGACCTTCTTCTGGTACTGCCCTGGACGTTTTCTGTCCTGTATATTTGCTTTATTGGAACTGACCTTCTTCTGGTACTGCCTTGGACGTTTTCTGTCCTGTATATTTGCTTTATTGGAACTGACCTTCTTCTGGTACTGCCCTGGACGTTTTCTGTCCTGTATATTTGCTTTATTGGAACTGACCTTCTTCTGGTACTGCCCTGGACGTTTTTCTGTCCTGTATATTTGCTTTATTGGAACTGACCTTCTTCTGCTACTGCCCTGATTAAAATTAAAGGGTATTTGGAGACTTGGGTTAAAGGATATTTGATAAGGTTTAAGTGAGCACTGTATTTTCACTGGCACTGGGTTTTTTTTTTCGTCGAAGGACTATCTTCTTCAACTACTCTTGGCTTCGAAGGACCATGTCCAGGGTAAAAGTTAATGGTTTGACCAATGCGTCCAAAAAAGAAACCACGAAACAGTTGAAGTATAAAGTAAGAGCAGTAAGAAGTACAACCACCCAGGGATTTACACACACTGGGGTGGAGTATGGAGGTCAGAAGCAAGGACAAGCAAAAATGGGCAGAGGCCACAAAGTATACAAGGGCCATCCAGTAAAAATGGAGGGCTCACGAACAGAGCAACAGTACAAGGTATATGGGTATAAGGTGCATGTTCGCCAATGGAACTCATTCAGCAGGGGAAGCAACCACAAGACAACATGGAGGAGAGACACCAGAAGGAAGGCGAAATAACGTGTCCAACCCATCACCAGGAAGGAGGAATAAATTATTAGATCATGTAAATCATTAGTAATTATATTACGCTCCTAGAATGGTATACATAATTCTATTATAATTGTAATTATTGTTATGTCGATTATCTAACGTAAGGTTGTATTCAAAAAGGTTAATTTATTTATTATTCCGATTACCATCACAGAGTGGTATGCATAGTTATATTATTTTAATTATTGTCATGTCGATTATCTCACATAAGGTTGTAGTCAAAAAGATTAATTTAATTATTATTACGATTACCATCATAGAGTGGTATGCATAGTTATATTATGTTGATCATTGTGATTTCCATTATCATACGTAGGATTGAATCCAAAATTATTAATTTTAATATTAAGTCCAGTAACGTACCTAAGGTTGTCTACATTAATTCAAGTACTAGTAGTTCAAATTCTCACCCTAGGGTACTATACAATGTAACATTCTTGTGATCATTATAATTAGTGCCAAATCTAGGTAAAAGATAAATTAAACATTTAGGTCAGAGCCATCCAGCGAGCCGTCATTTTTGTTGACTCGGCAGAATGTTCAGAGAACAGGTAATGTCTCATAACGGCCATAATAGCCCTAGAAACATAAGTGTTAAAAACACTAAAATAATAATTAAAAGTAGTTCATTTTAATTCTTTACAGCAAGGAATGTAAATATTGCGAATAATTAGAGGTCAAAATTGTATCGATTGACATTGAAAATATCACATTCAGTATGTAAACAATAAATAAGTAACTTTGCAAGATATACAGGAATGTTGCAGTCAGCAATTCGGAAGGTCGTAAAACTAATGAAGAATCAAATAAGTGTTATTGTTTTGTAAATATAAATGATATCAATTTTAGTAAGAATGAATGAGTTAATAAAATACGTTTTTACAATGTAGACGGTTAAGATTAGATTGCTTCAGATATAACGCCGCGATACTTATAATTTAATTATGTAAACATAAATACTGTTGAATTAATAGTCACCATGTTACAATCTACGTAAGTTCATTTTGTTCTTAATAATATTAATGTTAAGTTTTGTGAGTTTAATATAGGTAAAATTATACCGTTACCTATGTCTATAATTGCCTGGTTCGTCGATTTTATCCTATAATTTATCCTCCGCTCCCTGGACAAATATGAAACAATCAATTTATGATATTTTGGAGGCCAATACTTGATGTGAATCCATTGTCATCCTAGGCAAATGAACAAATTGATTTACACTATTTTATAGAATGTATATGTATAAGAATTCTATATTTGACGAAGCTGAGCACTTCAGGGAAACTGCAGCAGTTATACATATACATTCTATAAAATAGTGTAAATCAATTTGTTCATTTACCTAAGTTGACAATCAATTTATTTATTTAATTTGCTTCATAGTGTACTGCTGCAGTTCTAAACTGGATCCAAATCTATTTAGGACAGCTGCAATGTTTAAGAATGCATATTCAATTAGTTGAATAAAACACTCACTAAAAAAATCATTAAACAAGAAAAACCCAATTACTGTGCAATAGTGTTATATTTCGGTGGTAAACATTCTGTTTTAAGCCCAATAACAATACAATCATATTTGTGACAAAGCAGTCCCAATGCATATATATTAACACCTTTATAATTCATACCATAGAAAAGAATACAGTCATAATTTAAGAACAATAGATTCTGAAACTATTTACATTTATAATAATTATAAGGTATAAATATTTTGTCAATTAAGACTATGATAACAAATTATAAATACAAATACATTAACATATAAATATAACTGGCAATAAATACACATAAAATACCTAAATCGAGTAAATAAAAATGCTTAACACGTTAAGCGCCACCATGTACCAACTTTTTTCTATATTTCCTGCTGGGAAATTTATTTGTTGAATGATATTTGGAACATTTTTTGTTTTCTGATTTTTTGCAAAGTGTTATTGTTTTTTTTTTCAGGCACATTTGTGCCATGTTGTCCTAACAATTAAATTGCTCGTAAGGGGCCATGTGGCACTTATGTAGTGCCACAGAGTGCTATTCCAGGTTAAGCTAACCGCCGAACAACTCGAAGCTACACGCACAAGCATTTATAAATTTCAAGGCAGTCTGCAATCTGCTGTTAGCATCAGCAAGAAACAGAAGTTTTGTGAATAGTGCAATTCATGCAAGTGAATATAAACACAATGGGCGATTACGAAAAGCAGCAGCAACAGTTGGAAAAGTTGTGGAATGATCTAATCTGATGAGGACAGTGAGCCTAGTATAATTGGTGATGTTTCTTCGTCAGATGCCTACAGTCCCGGTTCACAAGTTCCAAGTGATACGGAAAATGAAGATAGTGATACATCTTTATTTGTTCCGAAAAGGCATAAAATACTGCCAAAAATAAATATCACAATGGATTCTAGTGCATCCACGACCAAAACCAATACCAGTACTGTCGAAGATTCAGCAAATAGTTTTCAAACAGTTCCTGGAATCAATATGACAGGGTTAGATAGTGGCCATTCTCCTAATAAACAACCTATTTCGGCTATGCTTACCCATATAAGCAACGTAGAAGATGTTATCGAAAATGTTATTTCTAAATACATACGAGAAATTGATTCAGAAAACAAGAATAATCAAGATGTCCTAAGTAACCTACAGTGGATGGTTCCTCTTTTAAGAATTTTGATTTTGATGGGAGTGACACAGGAATTAAAGCTAATATCTACGAAGAATATATAAGTAATTACGCTTATGGTCAACGAAACAAAACTGTATGCAGAGCAGTGTTTAGCAAAAGATAGCCTACAGCCAAAATCGCGCATTAAATGGTGGATTCAAACTAATAGTGTCGAAATGGAACAGTTTCTTGGTATACTGCTATAGATGGGCTTGTTTAGATTACCCACGATACGATCATATTGGAAAAAGTGAGCATTATATAAAAATAAAATCAGCCAACTTATGTCCAGAAATCGATTCGAATTACTGCTAAAGGCATTTTAGCAATAATAATGATAATGCTCTTGCAGATGATCGACTTAGGAAAGTCGGTCCGCTTCTTGAGAAGCTTCTTAATTTTTTTTTAAAAGTGTCAACGCCTGGCAAAAAAAGTGTGTATTGATGGTGCCATTTCGTGGCCGTCTACGATTTCGACAATATATTAAAAATAAGCGCCACAAGTTCGGTATAAAACTGTACAAATTGTGAACGGAAAAAGGATACACCCATAATGTTCAAGTTTATTGTGATACAGACACCGCAAGCGGGGGTCAAACATCTTCAAATGTAGTGTTTACACTAATGGATAATCTTCGGGATTCTGGTCGAGAACTTTATACAGATAACTACTATAAAAGTGTCTCCTTAGCAACTAAATTACTAAAACGGAAGACACACCTTGTGGGCACCCTCCGCAGCAACCGCAAATATAACCCAAAAGAAGTTGTACAAAAAAAAATAAAACCTAAAGAAACCTGCGCTAAAGAAAGTGACTCCGGAATAATGGTCATGAAATGGCGTGACAAACGAGATGTGCTTGTGCTAAGCACATTGCATAAAGATAACACAAGAGAAGTACTGCAAAGAGGTGGTTTAGTAGAAAAACCTGAAGCAATAATAAATTATAATTTAGCTAAGTCATACATTGATTTGTCTGACCAAGTCAAATCATATTCACACTGCTTACGCAGAGGGACAAAGTGGTACAGGAAGCTCGCCACTGAATTAGTATCAGGGTCCGCTGTCGTCAATGCTTTTTTGGTCTACAAAGAAGTTACCCAGGAAAAATTGTCCATAACAGAGTTCAAAGAAAAATTAGGCCATTCTTTATTACGTAGTGAAAACGCAGACATAGAAGAACACGAATCCGAAAATAATGCCGAGAATCATGCCTTGGAACTGACCAATTCAAGATTGAGGTGTGTCATTTGCTACGAAAATTTTAAAAAAAGTGACTGCCGAAAAGTTGCAGCAAATAAAAGTACCCGTAGCAAATGGCTATGTAGTGTATGTAAAAAACATTATTGTGTTGAATGCTTTTTTACTGTACATGCTTCAAAGAAAATTTAAACGAGAAGACCACTTTACTTGTTGATTAGTTTATTACATGTAATAATATATAATAATAATGTGGCAATTATTTTTCTGTTAACAACTTTTGTAATCCCTCCAAAACATTGCATTTAATTTTTATATTTAGAATAAATTTAATAATTTTTAACGGTACATTTTTCAAAAAAATATATGAACGAGGAGACTTCTTTACTTGTTCGTTAATTTACTACATATAATAAATATGTTTCTGTAGGAATCATTTTTCTGTTTAATTTATGATGTCGTGCACAGCGCATTTTCAATGGTTCGTCTGTAGATTGTGCATAAAATGTTTTTATTGGTTATTTGCCCTTTGTAATTCCTTTAAAAATTTGCATCTGGTTTTTATATTTTGCATAAATTGATATTAAAATTGAAAAACCCCTATTATTTTTGTCCCTTTTCAACTGGTAAATAGTAAACAGAGGTGTCAAATTTTAATGGACCAAAACCACTACTTGGATTCCCAGGCCACACATATTCAACTTCCATACAAACACTACAGAAGCACAGCACACTGTGTGGATCATGTACGTCAATATATCCGGCTGAAGTCAGGCACAACATATGTGCCACGAAGCTCTAAGAACAAAATTGTGTGTGGCACGCACATTATACCACGTGGCACTTAATGTGTTAAATTCAGAGTTTCATGTAACATTCCTCTACTGACAGGTACATTTTTCAGTAGTTTGGAACAAATTTAATTATAGTTTTGTCTCCTTCTTGCTCTTTGTTTATCAAACCTTAGTTCCATTTCTTCTAATACCTTTGGTGTATATCGAACAACCAGTTTAACGGACCCATGGGCTTGTTTCAGTAACTCTACTGCTTTTTCATGGTTTTCACCCTCAACACTCTGCAAACACAACACATGTTAAGAATCGGCAACAAGTTCAACACTACAAAGTCAAGCTATACAACTACATTAACAGGTCTGCAAATTTTCACTAGCAATGTTACAATGGAACTACAACTGTAACTCTAAAATAGGTACAGCAACAGTTGAGAGTTGAGTCAACGTATGTGTTCACCAGGACTACTGAGTTTCAGCTCACTCAACTGTTGCAGATTTCTCAAGTCGCAATTTAAAAAAAAATCATTTCTCAATTACAGTATAAATTCATATACATTACAATTACCAAAATAAAACAATATCAGCCATAGGCATATAAACAAATTATACACAGTAAAAAAAAATACAAACAATAATATTACACAGCCCTTACTAACTCTCAGCTCCCTCCAAGTTCGTTTGGACGTGACACCCACCAGTGTTTGACTTCTACAACCCAAGCAGGTGCAAAGGTAGGTGTCTGAAACTGCTATTATACTTGGAAGAACCTTATGAGATAGTAATGTGTTTGAGCGATGAGGTATTCCGATCCCATCCGATCATGAATCCATGTCTTGAGAGTCTGACTCTGAGGCAAGCCAAGACCAGGAGCGGGCCTCAAGTACTGCTCCCAAACCCAGCCATCCTCCTCCGATATTCCTCCACAACAAGGAAAAGTGGACCTATCTTACAGGCTACACATTCCGTGAGAATTGACTTGACAACAGCTGACGACTTCAGACAGGCTACCAAAATCATGAATAGCCTGCAGCTACACTCCTACCAGCTCCAGGAGGACAAACTACTAAAGATTGTCTTCAGGGGGGTCTGTGAAACCATCCCCATCGAAGAGGTTGAACAAGACCTCATCAAACAGGGTTTCCATCCCGATGGTGTCCACCGTATGTGTCGCATAGGTAAGGACAACAAAAAAATCCCCATGCCCCTTATCATGACCAACCTCCCCGAGTCCGAAAGGTCCATTTTCGGCATCAAAACTGTGTGCGACCTCCGCATCAAGAAGGAGTCGCTACACAAAAAGACCCTTCCGAACCAGTGCCATCGCTGCCAAAGGTTTGGTCACTCCCAACAGTCCTGTAGGGGAGCCCCCCGCTGCGTAAAATGCAGCGGCCCCCATTTGTCTGTGGAGTGTAAAAAGCCCCTATCCGTCGACCCAACTTGCTGCAACTGCGAGAAGGGTCACACCGCCAACTATAAAGGTTGCCCGAAATTCCCCAAACCCAACAAACAGACCTCCCAACGGAAGCCGCAAATTTCCTATGTGGCTGCCACTGGATCTTCCCGCCCCACCCAACCCTCAACAACCCCGAATCCGGCTACACCCAAGCCGAACCCAGCTCCCCCTGCAAAAGCAGCTTCCACTGCAAAGGCAGCTCCCGCCATAGACCTGTCCAGTGCACTCTCCCTTATTACCATGATCAATTTCACACAGCTGAAGTTGGTCGCGGGGAAAGTCCTGATCATTCTCCAAACTTCCCATGATCTGCTGACGCTGACGCTGATCACTTCCGCCATCCCGTTAATCCCTGAAATCGTGTCAATCTTCAAGAAGTAAATGATTTCTCGAAGAAAGCCACAATCCCTGCAGGTTGCATCATGGAATGCAAATGGACTAGCCTGCAAAAGAAATTAGCTCCAAGAATTCGCCCAACGCTTAAAACTGGACGTTATTCTAGTCCAGGAAACCAAAATGCGTCTTTCAACCAATCCGAAACTCCCTAACTATACACTGTACCGCAATGACCGCACCACTTCCAGAGGTGGCGGCACGGCAGTGTATGTCAAGACAAATATTGACCGCCACCCTCTTAGTACGCCAGCCCTGCAAAACATCGAGGCTACGCAAATCGTAGTCAACACTTCCTCTGCAGGTCCAATTAGGCTCATTTCTGCATATAATCCGCCACAAAAGAGAATTCTAGACGCCGACCTAGACCTCTTACCAACCTCGATACCAACCAGCCCATAATAATTGCTGGCGATTAAAATTCCAAACACCCCAATTGGCATTCTCGTAATGCCAACACAAATGGGAGAATCATACAAGCCTATGTCGACAGCCGTGCAAATTGCACGGTTGACGCTCCCCAAATACCTACACACTTCGGCAGTGCAGGTCGACCCGATGTGCTCGACATAGTAATCATGTTGAACATCACCCTTCTCCCTGAAATAACAACCCAAAACGACCTCTCGTCGGACCATAACCCAGTCATATTGCAGCTCGGGGACGTCAGCGACGAACCCGCCCTCCCAAGGAAAAAGGTACTGTGGCCAGTTTTCACAGATCACCTTAAAAACACCCTTGGCAATATCCCCGAACTCGAGGGTGCAGTGGATAATCTACAGTCCAAAATTCAATGTTCTATCGGACATGCTTCAAGGACGTACCCCTCCCAGAGCAATATGCAACCTTTTCCGTCCAGTATCAGGGAAATGATACTCGAAAAGAACTGCGTGCGTTGACTAGCTCAAAGCACCGGAAACCCCACCGACAAACGAGACACAAACAGACTCATCAAACAAGTACGATCCGCCCTACAAGAACTCCGCAACAATCGTTGGGAGGAGCGCCTGCAAACCCTGTCTACCCAAGACAATTCCGTCTGGCAAATGGCAAAAGCCCTTCGCTCCCAAAAACTTCCGATATCCCCGCTTCACGGCCGTAACGGTGTCGTATTCATGGATGCGGAGAAAGCTACTGCATTCGCAGATCATCTGGAGTTGCAATTCAGCCCGAATTATAACAACGTCGACCTGTCGCACGTAGCAAGAACGCACCGCTACGTCAGGAGTGAGATTCGCGCCACCCCAGACACAACTATCTAGCCCACAACTTTCGAAGAAGTTTCCCAAATAATCAAATCATTAAAAAATAGGAAACCTCCGGGATACGATGGAATCTCCAACGTAGCCCTGAACAACCTCCCCCGCAAAGCCGTGGTATTCCTAGTTAAGATTATGAATGCCATGCTAAGATTTCAACATTTTCCTTCCATGTGGAAACTTGCCGACATTATCAACATCCCGAAACCCAGCAAAGATGCGCTGTTCCCTCAGAACTACAGGCCCATTAGCCTGCTACCAGTCATCGGCAAAATTGCCGAAAAACTAATTCAGAAAAGGCTAGCATCTTTCACCTCAGAAAATCATATCCCCCAGATGAGCAATTCGGTTTCAAACACCAGCACTCCACCACAGACCAAGTCCTTCGTGTGGTGGAAAACATTACCGAAGGATTTAATAAAAACAAGTCAACTGGTGCAATATTTCTTGACATTGCTCAAGCCTTCGATAGGGTTTGGCATGCGGGTCTCCTAAAGAAACTTCTATCATTTAATTATCCTCTCCCTCTGATTCTGCTAACCAGGTCATGCCTACAACAGAGGAAGTACCAGGTCAAACATCTGGGAGCCAGATCTAGAACGTACCCAGCCACGGCTGGTCTCCCGCAGGGTTCTGCAATCATCTCTCTGCTGTACAATATATTTGTCGCAGACATTCCGACAGCCCCCCTAAACGTGACATACGCACTGTACGCAGACGACACTACCATCCTCAGCAGCTCCACTCAGCCGAGGATAATAACCGAACGACTTCAGACCGCCGTAGTCAATCTGCAATCATGGTATATGAAATCCCTTCTGGCCATAAACCTCGATAAATGTTCAGCTGTCCCATTTTCCAAGAGGAGACACACACCTCACGAACACGTTTCATTAGACAACCGTCTAATTCCCTGGCAATATTCCGCCAAATACCTCAGAGTTTTCCTCGGCAAACACTATGGCGCCCCCATGTCGATCACACCCGAAAAAAAGCCTCGATGTTCATCTCGAAGCTGTTTCCACTTCTAAATAGAAATTCCAAATTGTCCATGAACAATAAGTTGCTCATGTACAAAGTTATTATCCGGCCAGCCTTGACCTATGCATCACCTGCATGGGCCACCGCAGCTGCAACACACATCAAAACCCTTCAAATCATCCAGAACAAAACTCTGAGAATGGTTACCGGAGCGCCATGGTTTGTCCGAAACAGTCAGATTCACTCTGATCTGGAAATGCCTTCGATACTTGAGTTTATAACTATCCACAACTCAGTTCGCAAAAGCCGCTTCTCAAATGCCCTTCTCTGTAGTGCCACTGACTACGACGAGCAACTTCCACATAAGCATAAGCGTCCAAAGCTTATACTTACCCACTAAAGCCCCCGCTGCAAAAACCGAATGGAAACGTTCATACCCAAAAAGTCATTGTGTGTATTCTTTCCAACAGAGGTATAGACTAAGGTCTGGTACTCCCAGGGAGGGAGTTTTAGTGAGTAGGTGTACTAAGAGTACGAGTCTCACAGTACCTCGATATCCCACGGCACTACGGTGTCGTGAATGAGGTCTGCATGCAGCATCTCTCCCTCCTGTATCAAAAAAAAAAAAAAAGGTATTCCGAGTATGAATGGGCTGAAATGGTAAACTGAGGGTAGCACACAGTTCCCATATCATAGAAGTGATGTGTTCTTCGAGGACGTCAAACCTTAAAGAGGGGGGAGTGTAACAAATATTGATATGTTGTGTTGGTTTACAAAACTGTTGAAACTTCATATACATAGACAATTACTTTCTGTCTTTGACAGAATGCAGATTGTATTAGGTTCTATATGGGGTGTAAAGTTAGTTCGCCTCCACGTGGTGCACCCTGGATAGCGTCTACTATTAGACGTGAACTAAATGAACTAACCAAACCGTAACCTTCCTAGTCATGTCTTAGGAGGGCCGGGAATGCTTGCCTTAATTGGCCGGCATTGCGAGGAGAGTCCTCTATAAAAAACCCACATCGCAAGGTCGTTGGCGGGTTGGTGCCGAGGCGATGATGCTTCTGGCCGATATGGCCGAGCATTGGCAGGTTGGTAATTCTGTCGCTAACGTTAACCCTCCCCAGGGAAACCGGGCGACCTCCCTGTGTAAATGCCTATTCATGGGATGCGGGGCTCTTCCATGGAGGTCTATTTTCCCTTGCTGCTCGTGGGACCAAACATGGACACGACTTACACAGACCCAATAGAGGAGGTGGCAGGATTCAACCTTCCACTGGAACCTCCAGAGGGAAAAAACAGGGGAAAGGAAAGTCCACCCCTAGGACGACTACCAAAGGTAGACCCTCCTATAGGAAGCTTGGTTATCGAGCTCCTAAAAAGGAGGAGGAACCTACACCATAATTCCCTTTTCCTTTAAGCTCCTTAACCTACTCCTTTATCCTCTATACACTCCTATATTCCTACCCCAATGCCCACCAACTTAAGGTGCATTCAAGCTAATCTGCATCATGCTAAGGCTGCGACATACCTCCTTAGCATGAAATTAAAGGAAGAGCAAATAGATATTGCTCTTCTCCAAGAGCCCTGGGCCGCTAATTCGGAACGAACTAAAGGGCTGGGTAACACTTCTGGTAAGATAGTAGAGGTGGGCTCTGGTACTAAACCCAGAGCCTGTATCTGGATCAGAAACAACTTGCAGTATTTTACACTTTCAGAGTACTGCACCAAGGACATGGCATCCATCCATCTCGTGATCACATCCGGGGGGACCAGGCTGGAAGTAGTGGCCTGTTCGGCCTATTTCCCTGGAGACAGAGATGCAGAACAACCACCTCCAGCAGAAGTGCGGAAATTGATCGCCTACTGCAAGAGGAACAATTATCACCTCGTAATGGGGTGTGATGCGAACTCCCATCACTTGGCTTGGGGGAGCACGGACACTAACAGACGAGGTGAATCATTATTTGAATACATTTTAGGGGAGGAGCTGGTTGTCAACAACATAGGCTCGGAACCCACCTTTCTTACAGCTAACCGGAGAGAGGTTTTAGATCTTACGATCAGCTCAAGGCTTTTGAGCTCAAAAATCCTCAAATGGAGGGTGTCGTCTGAACCCTCATGTTCAGACCATGCCCATATCCTATTTGAAATTGAAACAGGCCCTAGACCTGTGTTAGAGTATCGGGACCCGAGGAGGACGGATTGGGAGGGATACAAACAGTCCCTCGCCGGCAGACTTGGGTCCGCAATCCACACAGTGAGGGATCGTGATGAGATCGAGATTGCGGCCGAACAGGTTAGGGAAGCTGTGGTCTCTGCCTATCACGAAAACTGCCCACTGAGGTCAAAGAGAGACAGTCGGGGGTCTACTTGGTGGAATAATAACCTCGATAAACTACGAAGAGAAGTTAGACGTCTCTTCAATCGTGCTAAGATTACAGGCAACTGGGAGCAATATAAAACTGCTCTAACGCATTATAATAAAGAGATCAGGAACGCTAAGAGGGAGTCCTGGAGGAGGTTCTGCGGGGACATTAATAGTGTGCCCAGCAGCGCCAGAATCCACAGGATTCTCTCACGCGACCGTGTAAAGGAACTGGGATCGATAAAACGACCAGATGGTTCCTTTACTGAATCTCGGAAAGAAACGTTAGAGCTCTTAGCACACACACACTTCCCAGATTGTCTGATCCTGAGCAACGGTGAGGTCCTACCAGCTGAGGGACGATCTAAACGCCCCCAAAGGGAGGACTGGCTAGTTGCTCGGAGAATAGTTACAGCCTCGGCAGTGGAGTGTGCTGTGAATCATTTCCAGCCATTCAAGTCGCCAGGGGAGGATGGGGTGGTACCGGTCCTACTACAAAAGGGACTGGAGATTCTCCTACCCTTCCTTATCAGGCTGTTCAGAGCCAGTCTGGCCTGGAACTATATTCCTTCCAGCTGGACGGTGGTTAGGGGGGTTTACATTCCCAAATTGGGACGTAATGACCTCCTACCTACTTCACTGAGACCTCTCAGTATTACATCATTCCTCCTGAAGGGATTGGAAAAAATACTGGACGGACACATTAGGGGGAACATCTTACCCAAGAACCCCCTAAATACCCACCAGTATGCCTATCAAACTGGCAAATCAACTGAGTTAGCGCTCAATAACCTCGTCGAGAAGATCACACACTCTCTGGAAAATGGAGAGGTTGCGGTGGCGGCATTTCTCGACATAGAAGGAGCATTTAATAATGCATTACCGATCTCCCTCTACGAGGCCACTATCGCTAGGGGGGTGGAACCTACCATCTGTGGCTGGATCGGAAACATGCTGCACAATCGGACCATTATTACCTCATTACGGGGAGATGTGGTCAGCGTTAGGGCTGCGAGAGGGTGTCCTCAGGGGGGCGTTCTATCCCCCCTGTTGTGGTCCCTCTTTGTGGATGACCTGCTGGCTATCCTCGGACTCTGGGAGGTTGAGGTCCAGGCGTATGCGGATGATCTTGTCATAATGGTTAGAGGCAAATCTGAGGAGGAACTGTCTAGTACTCTTCAAGAAGCACTAAATGTAGTCAATGATTGGTGCCGTAGGGAACAGATGTCTGTGAACCCTCGCAAAACGATCATTGTCCCGTTCACCAGAAGAAGAAGGTTGGACAAATTAAAACCACCTAATCTTATGGGGAAAAACATTCCATTTTCGGACCAAGCAAAATATCTGGGAGTTATCTTAGATAAGAAGCTCAACTGGGACAGACAGTTAGAAAATGTTATCCGCAGGGCTAAGATGTCCCTGTGGACCTGCCGGAGAATCTGTGGGAACAACTGGGGAACAAACCCCCAACAGATGTACTGGCTCTATGTAGTGGTTATCAGACCTATGATAACATATGGAGCCATAGTTTGGTGGCCTAAGGTGCTACGTGGTACCGCGAGGGCCAAACTGGCTCATCTACAGAGACAAGCATGTCTGATGATAACGGGAGCGATAAGCACCGCACCATCAGTCGCTCTGGAGGTCCTCCTCAATATTCCCCCACTTCACATATGGTTGGAGAGGGTGGCGAGATGGACAACGTACAGACTAAAACAAACGGCAGATAACATGCCGAGGGAAGTCAGTCTGAGGGGGTCCGGACTCCTTGATGACAGTGATTGTCACAGGATTCTGGGAATGGTCTCGGACTTGATGCCTACAAAAATCAGCAGAGATCTGTCTTTCAAGACCGTCCTCCCGGAAAGGGAGGACTGGGACCGGAACCAATCGACCCTGTTGAGAGCGGACCTCTGCTGGTACTCTGACGGCTCCAAAACCAATATGGGAGTAGGAGCCGGCGCATATGGGGGCAGCACCGATGCTAGACTATCAGCTAGCCTCGGCAAGTACGCAACCATACACCAGGCAGAAGTTTATGCCATCGAGATGTGTGCAAAGGAAAGCTTAAAAGACCTATGCACAAACAAATCGATAAAGATATTTGCAGATAGCCAAGCTGCAATAAAGGCTCTTGGTTCCTACCGTTGCAATTCAAAGACGGTATGGAGTTGTAAATCTGCCCTTAACGAATTGGGCAGCTGTAATGAGGTGTCGCTGGTCTGGATACCGGGTCACTCGGACCATGATGGCAACATTGCGGCAGACGCGCTTGCCAGGAGTGGTGCCCAGTGTGACTTTGTCGGACCAGAACCGGTGCTGGGAATAACATCTTGCACAGCAAAACGCACCTTAAAGACCTGGACAGATAGAAGGACAATTCAATATTGGCAAAATCTTCCAGGATTAGCTCACTCTAAGGCCTTCATAAATGGCCTGTCTGAGTCAAGGGCTAAGAAACTTCTAGAGTTGAACAGACAACAACTGAGTACTCTAGTCGGCCTGTATACAGGACACTGTCGCTTGCGGCATCACATGCACCGCATTGGGATCGGTCAGGAGACCGAGTGCCGGCTGTGTATGGAGGATGACGAAACAGCAGAGCACGTGCTGTGTTCCTGTCCGGCAGCGGATAGGACTAGACACCTGCTCTTTGGCAAGGTAAAGCTTGCTCCAGAGGATCTGGATCAACTTTCGCCCGCAAAGGTTATTGACCTCTGTAGGAGGCTGGATTTGTTGGGCGAAATATAGACATTAGGCGTGAGCCACAATAGACCTTATGGTCGCGGTGGAGGGACCGATATGGACCACTCACAAACTAACCTAGGTTCTATATTGTTCTTTTTTCTAGTTCATACTAATATGTCATAGTAGTTCAGTTTACATTTACTGGTTTGACACATTCGAGATTCTTTCTAGAAACTTTTATATAATTATTGTATACTTGGTTAATTGTTGCTTGGGGCGCCAGAACTATCTGGAATGCAATTATGAGAGACTAGCCTGAATGACACCACAGTCCTTCTCTCACTTGTGAAGTTCATATAAGTAGGTCACATGTTTTTGGCGTGGGAGAGAAGTTTTATGTATGGAAGTAATAAAGTACCCATAAAATAACAATTTAATCATAATATCTATTATGATATGTACCTGATTGGTTACTATAAATCAATTACAGCATGACTGTTTTCTTTTTATGTAAGGGAGTTATGAAACAACCATAAAATGATAATCAAAATACATATTATGATACCTTATACAGGATTCCCACCAAAAACAGCATATCAATTTCCCCGACTTTTCCCTGACATACCAAAATCTATTTCCCTGACTTTGATCTTGTACAATTTAACCCCAACATGTGTAACACACAACTACAGAATACAGTAGGAGTTCACCTCATGGCGGAAAACACACTTCCCCATTTCAAATATAAAGTGACCAATGAATGCAAAAGTAAAAAAACAAACAATTATGATGGTTTTGTGGAAAAGAAATCATTAAATCAATTGTTTAGAATTGCTCAAAAAGAAAACACATTGTTTCTGTTATTTATCATAAAAAGGAAACAAATAATTTTTCCCTGACAGGGACAAAAATTCCCTGACTCTTAGTTAATTTTCGCAATTTTCCCTGACGAAAATTTTTCATCTACAAATTCCCTGACTTTTCCTGACGAGTGGGAACCCTGTTATAAGTCGATAAAGAGAAGGAAGTGGCAACACTGCATAAACTCCAATGCACAGATTCATATGCATGAAAATCCAACTGGAAATAAGAGCTAAGCTGTAGGATTAGCAAAAACAAGTTTCTGATTGTAAAGTTGAATTCTTGAAAAGTTATAAAACAGACCAAAACACCAGCCTGTGTACTTTTATTACAGTATACTGGAAATATGGAACAGTGGACTTTACACAAGTTGAGAGAAATGGACAGCAAAATGGTAAATTTGCAGATGAGCGCACGGGCAGCTTTCTGACAACCCCCGGGGAAAGTAAGAAAAGAGGTGCTGGCTGGGGGGTGGGGTGGGGTGGGGTTGATTATTAAACGTATGAACTCAAATTGTGAAAAAAATAGCATAGTTGGACCTCTATAACCTGCCTTTTTCACATTTTGTAGCTATACTTCCTTTAAACCCTGTTTGTCCCACATAGCACCCCTATTCGGCGATCCTTAAGTAGACGGGTCCAGTCCATGCATGGCAAGAGCGGCATTGCCGGACGGTGCTTATGGCTCTAGGGTCCTGCCTGACCTGACCTTCCCTGTAGGTCAGGAAGGTCCAGTTCAGGCAGGCCTCTAGAGCAATAAGCACCGTCCGGCAATGCAGCTCTCGCAATGCATGAAATGACGGGACCCGTCTACTTAAGGATATCCCCCCTCACCCTGAGTCCTGTAATTTTCTTGGGGGTTTACATCACAACATTTGTCTTGTGGTTTATACACATTTACGAGGGTGGTTCTGATGTTGCAAAAAAGAACATGGCTAGTTTGCCACTCATCACCCATCAATCACTTTATATTTGGTTAAATACTCAATATATATATATATATATATATATATATATATATATATATATATATATATATATATATATATATATCAGGCAATGAGTTCATAAAAAGTTAAGATTTAAAATGTAATCAATTATGTCCAGACCAGTTAATAAATTACTGAGCATTGAAAACTTTATCTATTTTACT